>OX243815.1:45890618-45893703 GCA_945859605.1 Lumbricus rubellus | reverse complement strand
CGTGATTCGCAGCCTTTGTAGTTCCTTAGATTACAATTTCTTACGCAGATTTCGTGTGCTGTTGGGTTCGAACAGGATGAAGGTTTGGCTTGCATGGTTTCTGATTTTCAAGAGAATTCTGTAGAAACGAAAGGTTTACGATAAACGTTCAACGTTGTGTGTTGCGATTGTTCGCGAATGGTTGTGGTGGTGTCACGTGTTGCGGAAGGGTGTTGAAAGTGTGTAAGACGTAGTTGTGTGATCACGTGGTCATCTGAGAGGATCAAGCAACTGGTGGAAAGAGTACTTCCGAGAGGAAAGAGGTAAATACTTGCGTATACGATCCGTACATGCGCGTGTGGGTTGACTCCGTATCGTGAATGTCATGTATGTCTCTCTTTCTGGCTTTCAATATATCTTTCCGATGCATAGCTTCATTATCTGTTTATCTCGTTCCCTGTCTCTATCCTTGTGTTTTTCTCTCTATCTCTCTCTCTGACTCTTTATGTCTGTCTCTATCTGTCTTTGTCTGTCTCTGTCTGTCTCTGAATGGTTCTCTCTCTGTCTTTCTCTCTGTGTCTCTCCCTTAGGCTCTGTCTCAATCTGTCTCTCCTTCTGCCTCTCTCTGTCTATCTGTCTGTCTGTCTGTCTGTCTGTCTATTTTTTCCTCTGTATCTCTCTGACTCTTTCTGTCTCTCTCTCTGTCTCTTTGTGTCTCTCTCTGTCTGTCTCTGTCTCTCTCAGTCTCTCCCTGTCTGTCTCTCTCTCATTTTCGATGTCTGCATATATCGCTGTCCTGAGGTATAAGCTTCTAGCTGAAAAATGCGAGTGTTTCTTTTGGGGAGGCGGTTTTTCCATTGCCATGGCATGCATGCATGGCGTTCGCAACATATAAGCTTATATAAGCACAAAATCGGTTAGAAATTTTCGGAAATCAGTTATTTCAGATGGGGGAGGGGACGGTGTGAACCTGTAAATCCCTTATATATATATATATATATATATATATATATATATATATATATATATATATATATATATATATATATACATGTATACGTCCATATATTTCTGTCTGCATCTCACTGTCCATATAATTCTCTTTTCTTTCAGATTTTTTGCTTTATCTCATTTAAATGACTTGCAAACAACGGTGCAATAAAAATAATTGCATGGTCATCACAAGAGCATATTATATGCAGCCGCTCGCAGGGCGTGAGGAAGACTGTTCCAGGATCTGGGGCCGGCCACTGAGAAAGCACGGTCACCGAAACGGGTTTTCATATACATGCAATATAATTATATCAAGGACGATTAGTGTCGCCC
The DNA here is from genome assembly GCA_945859605.1 of Lumbricus rubellus. Classification (NCBI taxonomy): domain Eukaryota; kingdom Metazoa; phylum Annelida; class Clitellata; order Crassiclitellata; family Lumbricidae; genus Lumbricus; species Lumbricus rubellus. The sequence continues at coordinate 45,892,398 of OX243815.1, read as the reverse complement.
TCCGCATTTCTCCGGGTTCTCGACTGGCACAAGCCAGAGTATGAGTATGCAGTGTCCAGAGCCGGATTAAGCAATGTGGGGGCCCTGTTCGGGAAATTTTTGTGGGGGCCCTATTCGGGAAATTTTTGCGGATATTCTTTTTTTCAATTTTTCGGAGACAAATTTTTTTCGAGAAAATCATATACCATTTCATTCGCCAAAAAAGTTGATGACCTTTTTTTAGTCGTCTGACAAAAAATTTCAGGAAAATCATACCATTTCATCCGCCAAAAAAGTTGATGACCTTTTTTTAGTCATCTGGCGAAATTTTGCAGAAAATAGTCGTTTCGTCGAAATTTCCTCCCCCAATTTTTTTTTACCCATTTTGTGGGGGCCCTCCTAAAGTGTGGAAAGTGTGGGGGCCCCTGTTCGGCCGAACATGTTGAACATGCCTAAATCCGGCCCTGGCAGTGTCGGAGTTGCTAAAACCGATGAAAAACAATCTGAAGTTTCTCTTATAAATAAATTTCTTCAAATCTGCTGAATATCGTATGCCCTCTTGACCCTCATCACGTGACCTATTATATATATATATATATATATATATATATATAGGCTACTGAAATTCTACAGCAGCTGTATGTTGCCACCACTCGTCGCTTTCATTTTTGCTCTATAACGATTTATGATAATATTATATGCAATTATTCATCATCATCATCATCATCATCATCATCATCATCATCATCATCATCATCATCGTCATCGTCATCGTCGTCGTCGTCGTCGTCGTCGTCGTCGTCGTCGTCGTCGTCGTCGTCGTCGTCGTCGTCGTCGTCGTCGTCGTCGTCGTCGTCGTCGTCGTCGTCGTCGTCGTCGTCGTCGTCATCGCCATCGTCGTCATCGTCATCGTCACATCATCGTCATCGTCACATCGTCGTCATCGGTACAAAGTCGTCGTCGTCATCGTCGTCATCATCGTCATCGTCACATCGTCGTCATCGTCGTCATCGTCACATCGTCGTCATCGTCATAATCGTCATCGTCATCGACACATCTTAATATCATAATTATATTTATTAAGCTTATTATGTAATATTGATTGTGCACGGTTCGTTTGGCATAATAAAATTACAAAAAGTCCATGAAGTCTGTTTCGAATTTATTATGTCACTGTATGTATTATATATGTAACGCGGCCATATCGCTATAAGAGGGTGTTTCACAAACGGTTAAAACTGCGGGCTAAGCTTTAGCATATATATATATATATATTATATATATATATATATATATATATAATTATATATGTGTGTATATAGGAGTTGATCAATGTTGCTGGTTCTTGCTGGTCACTTTCGGGCATAATATATCTATGGGGCGTCGTGACCGTGATCTGCGACCACCGCCTGCATGCATGGGTTTTAGGCCAGTTGGTCGTAAACTCCAAAATATGCATGCCCAAGCTTCTGCATAAGAGTTGTCTTCAAAATGGTTTCCTGCCTCGCAATTAACTTGTATACGATGCATGGACTCAGTTGTCTGGCTGCAGTACACCTCACTGGTCCATAATGTACTTATATAGATCTATCAATAATATCTATCCGCCCTATCTCCGAATTAGCCTTCCATGCATGCATCGAGGCGATGGATCCAGATTTGACCAGGCCCTATGACAACAGAGGCTATTGCCCTGCATGGATAGAAATTTGTTTCCTTGGCATAATCGCTCTCATGCATGCGTTCTTTGGCTATATATAGCCTAAGGGAAATTTCTACCATGATGGTCCATCGGGGCATA
>OX243815.1:45718118-45885618 GCA_945859605.1 Lumbricus rubellus | reverse complement strand
TCCCTCTTTCTACCAGGGACACATGTATATACCTTTATGCGCAGACAATTGTGCATATACAATGCATACGAATAGAAAAACAAATGCAGACAGAATACGCAATATAGACTCGAAAGATTATTTTCTAAAATTTAAACATGGTAAACATCTAGACATTTCTACCTTATAAACGGGATAGCATATTAGCATTATAAAGAATTCCCATTGGGACGTCGTTCAAGTCAACCCTTCTCTATAGGGTGCTCCCATCTCTTCAATCTAATTGTTCCTCTTGCAAACCTGTCTGCTCCTCCTTCCTTCCTTCCATCCATTCACGCATACCTTAACATCCATACACTGTATAGTATACCAAACAGGGACACTCTATCACTGCATGGAGGTTCATTATCTATGACGCACGTCTGGTCTGTCGCCTCCAACAACATTCGTCCTCTGTATAACACGCAATGCATCGGGTGTCCCATCAGTTTCTACCCCGTGAATTAAATGTAACCCTATATCGTGACTCATTATGATTCTTGAATCAAAGCGGCATGCAGCACGGACAGTCCGAGAACCTGAAAAGCGTCGGACCCAATGCGAAATTATGATACATCCGAAAGGTTTGCGCGTGAGATTTTCGCCTTTGTACACGTCGTGGTTGCAGCTGCTGTTTTCATTCGTCACTTGTGTTATAGCATACATGCATCATGATGCATGTATGCGACCTTATATTTAAAGCATTCGTGTCAAACAAACAATCATTATAGTTTAATAGGCAGAAATACTTGTGCAACATGTGTCACCAATCTATCGCATATGTGTCAGATACACATGGCTCTAAAAAGGATGTTTTGTGTATTATATATGTTAATGGTATATAGGTGTTATGTGTGACGCATTCACATTATACACAAGGCCTGGTATAATCTCATCTTAGTCCCATGCATGACCTACATAGCCATATGATAGCAGCGTGACCATTCATTCATTCATTCATTCATTCATTCATTCATTCATTCATTCATTCATTCATTCATTCTGAACTTTTATTTATAGGCCAGTCAGAGCACACCTATGTAGGTTATAATACCTATTAGGTCAGAAGACTCATAATGCTCAGATTGAATTAGTGAACGAATGAATCAAATCATGATTGAATGAATGAATGAACGAATAAACGAATGCATGAACGAATGCATGAACGAATGCATTTAACGAATGAATGAATGAATGAACGAACGAATGAATGAACGAACGAATGAATGAATGAACAAATAAAAGAATGCATTTAACGAATGGATGAATGACTGAATGAATGAATAAATAAATAGGCCTAAGCCCTATAAGTGTATAAATAAATGTATGAACGTGCCATGGACTTGTGTAACAATGTGTACGCTTTCATTTGCATTTGTATCGCAGTTACTACAGATTTCTATTACAACTGCGTTAATTTTGTACACCATGCAGCTTCTGCTCAGGCGCCACAAAAGTGCATGCTTTCAATTTAAAAGGTGATAGCTGCTTTAACTGACCGAATTGCTTTTGCTTTTGAAGCCTTCGATGCCGAGGCGAGACGGAGGCGGTGGCGGCCATCTTGAGGAGCTCGTTGTTCCTGGATCTAGTCACCATATGCTGGCGCTACATAATTCATCCGTCGGACCATCGCCTTACTTTCCGCTTGACTCACCAAGTCTCATGTACTCGTACTATCTCGGGTATGACAGCATATCCACTTCTTACATACTTATCGATTATCTAAAGCGCGTCTATAACAGTTACTGGTCTGAGAACCGACCGACAGGGGGCTTGGGTCCAATTACTTGGCGGAATGGGAAGAAAATTGTTGTTGTTATCATTATGATTATCGTTGTTGTTGTTTTGATATTGTCATTATTGTTATTGCAGTTGTTGTTCTTGTTGTTGTTGTTGTTTGTCTTCTTCTTCTTCTTCTTCTTCTTCTTCTTCTTCTTCTTCTTCTTCTTCTTCTTCTTCTTCTTCTTCTTCTTCTTCTTCTCCTCCTCCTCCTCTTCCTCTTCCTCCTCCTCCTCCTACTTCTCCTCCTCCTCCTCCTTCTTCTTCTCCTCCTCCTCCTCTTCCTCTTCCTCCTCCTCCTCCTACTTCTCCTCCTCCTTCTCCTCCTCCTTCTTCTTCTTCTTCTTCTTCTTCTTCTTCTCCTCCTTCTCCTCTTCCTCTTCCTCCTCCTCCTCCTACTTCTCCTCCTCCTCCTTCTTCTTCTTCTTCTTCTTCTCCTCCTCCTCCTCTTCCTCATCCTCTTCCTCCTCCTACTCCTACTTCTCCTCCTCCTCCTCCTCCTTCTTCTTCTTCTTCTTCTTCTTCTTCTCCTCCTTTTCCTCCTTCTCCTTCTCCTTCTTCTCCTTCTCCTCCTCCTCCTCCTCCTCCTCCTCCTCCTCTTCCTCCTCCTCCTCCTCCTCCTCCTCCTCCTCCTCCTCCTCCTCCTCCTCCTCCTCCTTGAATTATGCTTTAGCAATTAGGAGTTAAAGTGTTAAACGCGATTATGGTTACGAGTACAATGAATATAATGTACATGGCTTGGTTAATTAATTTGGTTCTACAGGTTTGGGAACGCTGACGTGCGTAGGAAGAACGCTACTCGTGAATCGACGAGCACATTGAAGGCGTGGCTGTACGAGCACCGGAAGAACCCGTACCCCACGAAGGGTGAGAAGATCATGCTGGCCATCATCACGAAGATGACGTTGACGCAGGTGTCGACGTGGTTTGCGAACGCAAGACGAAGGTTGAAGAAGGAGAACAAGGGTGAATGGGGTTTGAAGGACACGAATGACGTCGACGGTAAGGTTCTTCATGTCGACCCCCCCACACACACACTTTTAAGATGGATGGGAATTAGTTGGCTGGATTCAGTGTAAGAATTGTGGAAAAATAACGGTGGGGGGGTTGGACAATGATGCACTTGGAATTTGGGTGAGAAAAACATACTTTAACATAGGGCTCTAAGAAAGACGGGGGGGGGGTTGAAACCCCCAACCCCCAAACCCTCGGCAATTCTCACCCTGGTTGGGTTCTACGTGGTTGCGTGGGCCCCGAAGTGTGTACGGGCGGGCTTGCATAAGCTCTTGAGTCTTGATGTCCCCCCACTTATAAGATGGAAAGGAATTAGTTGGTTGGGTTCTACGTGGATGCGTGGGCCGGGGCCCTGCATGCAGCGTATAGGCCTATGGGAGGTAAGGCTCTTGATGTGTCCACCACTCCATCCACCTCCATTCAAAATTGAATGGAATTTGTTGGATATAAATATTATGTTCTATACGTGTCTGCTTAATTGGTTCCGAAAGTGGCTTTGCTTCCAGTCTCAATAATTGCTTGCATGGGTGACACCTCTACATGTATAAGGCTGAAATCTGGCCTACCGTAGTTTTTCAAAATTGCAAAGATGAGCATGTGAATTTTTTTTTGGGGGGGGGGGGGGAGCATGCACGTGCAAAATTTCTCTCACTCTGCAGGTTGTTTAACTTGTTCTTGGGAGACTCGGCTGTCATAAAAGGTACTAATATCGCGGTAATAAAAATATACATAAATATCTATTGATAGAAAAGTTGCAAAAAAATTTGCGAACAAGCCATGGAGAAACTGAAAACGATTATCACACCTGTAGGGTAGGCCTACTGTAGACGGATGAAAAGTTTTTAAAGCTTTAAGAAAAACTTTGACGAGCCAAATGAAGCGAAAGCGTCTGCTGTCGTTCATGACGTATAATGTCGTCGACACGTCTTCAGATTTTTTAGAACGTCTGTAAAAGTTGATGAAATATCTTGAAAGTCCTCAAGAATTTTTTGGATACGATTCGGAAAGGTTAAATACGACTTTATAATATCAGTTGGGGCTACATAGTACATATATCCGCTTGTATTATTGTTATCCTACATTATACCTTAAACGTATACCTTATGCCTTACATCAGACTTTATCTTGCACCTTACTTTATACCTTATACCATATTCCCACTTTTATACATTATACTTTACCTTCTGCCTTACCATACCTCACCTTACACAGTACCTCATACATGACCTCACAAAGGCTCACATACCTCATAATACCTTATAATAATTGTATATACCTTCCTTCTTTGTAGAGGATGATTTCGAGGACGACGTTGTTCACTCGGATGGTGGAATAGCCAACGCGTCTGCATCGTCCGATACATCTTCCCCCCGCTGCTGTTCCCCCGACCTGCCTCGGCTCCTCTCTCCCTCCGACGATGACCCGATGACGTCACGGTCCATTACGTCAGCAGCAGGGTCAGCAGCATCACCGATGATGATGATGATGATGAACTCAGAAACCATCGTAAGAATTTCGGATGATGTCAAAGATGATGAAGATGAGGTGGATGGTGAGTTGATTGATTGATGATGCTGACTTGCTCAGCTGCTCGCTCAGTTGCTCGCTCTCTCCTCACTCACTCACTCACTGACTCACTCACTCACTCAATCAATCAATCAATCAATCACTCACTCACTCACTCAATCAATCAGTCAATCACTCACTCACTCACTCAATCAATCAATCAATCAATCACACACTCACTCACTCATTCACTCACCCATACACCCACCCATCCATCCAGCCACGCACAAACTCACTCACTCACTCACTCACACACTGATTCCTTCGTTCAAAAAACAGTGACACAAATTTTGATCACATGCAGTAAGCCAAAGTCTGGAGTCGGACGTGACAAACTATGGTGACCTATATACATAATTAATATAGTGACCTATATACATGTACAATGTAGAAATCGTATTGACCTTTGAACTCACCATAATCAGCTCGCGCATGCGGCGTCAAGCAAATTATTGGAAATACTAAAACACAAACACAGACTTTTTATCAGTAGTTTATAAATATATATCAAACCTCAACAACGAAGTCAACGACAACAACTATGTTACTAATACAAATACTACCAACCAATACTAACAATACCACGACCACAACCAACTTTAAATTTGGAAAACTTTGTTAGGGACATTGCAAAATTTTTTTGGAGACACATTTGTTTTATAAACGAAGAAATAAAACGAAGAAATGAGCAACAAAAATTAACGAAGAAATAAACGAAGAAATTAATGAATAAATTTATGAAGAATTCTTTCTGTCATCACAGGTCATCAACATCATCATCGTCCTTCGAGCAATTCTCCATCCGGCGGCATCCTCCTCAAAGACTCATCATCGTCCGCATCATCGCTGCATCCAACGCCATCCTCCGTACCCCACGCATCCTCCCACGTCGTCCACCACCCCGTCCCGACGACCTCTAACCTCGATCGACTAGCGCCCCCAAACGGCGGCGACCCAAACAACTCCAACGCGGGGGTGGTGGGCCCATCAGCATCAGCTGCCCCAGCGAAACGTAAACTCTGGTCCATCGATGATATCGTTTCACCCTCTCACCCCACCACCACCACCGACGCGTCACGGTCTCAGGGCGAAGCTTCAAACCCAGGGCCGCTCCACTGTGGGCCCCTCATCGATCGGTCCCTACCCTACAAGTACGGGCCGTACTTCATCGACGCTACCCGCTTTGGACGAGAGGGCTTCGAGCCCCGTGCCCCGCTCTACCAATGGATTACTACGACGAGGGCGGAGAACGGCTTCGAAGGGGAGGGCGCACGAGAGGTTCGAAGGGCCGTCGAATCGCCTTCGAATGAGTTCAAAGATTATCGAAACGGATTCTTTAATCGGCCACCGAGCCTTACCGGCGTCGGCTTTACCTCGGAAAATCGTCATGACTACCAGACGGATGTCTTTAAAACAGGTATATTCCAAGATGATCCTATACATATATAATTACAATATTGGGTGGGCCATAAAAAAGACCACCATCATGTTTTTTCCAATATCTTGACCAGAAGTAAGAATTTCTAAATCGTATATTTCACAGGCTTAAGGGCGATTCATATATATCTATGTGCAATGGCCAAATTCCACAGAAATTCAAAACAGAACTAAAGTTATATCACTTTTAGTGAGTCCACCTTCTGCTTTTGACGATTCAAAAACATAACACAACAAAAAGTAGCAAAAGACGATTTTATTCCGTCTAATCATCTCAAAATTAATGATTAAAATCAAAATTAATAGCCTTTATATTGCTAAAAAAATCATTAATATTATTATTATTTAGAAAATAAACATAGTACCAGCGTAGCTGTACTTCACTGTGATGTCACTTATCACATGAAATCATGAAAAAACAGTGGGTGGCCTAGCAAAAAATGAAATAAGTTTGTTCTGTTTTAAATATTTTTCTGAAATTTGGCTACTTATACGCAAATATGAATTGCTTTAAGCCTGAAAAATTTGATATAGAAATTCTTACTTCTGGCGAAGATATTGAGAAAAAACCCGCAGGGGTATCTTTTTTATGATACACCCTGTAGATATACATTTCTGAGTCTGTTTTTCTGCGTCTGTTTTCTTTGCTCCTTTCTCTCTTCTGTCCCTGTATGTCTTTCTCCATTGCTGCATGCCTCTGTCTGTCCGTATCTGTTTGTTTGTCTGTTTGTTTGTCTGTCTCACAAAAACACACACACATAATTTGTATGTCATGTACGTATACAAACACTGTTGCAGCTACAATATTCCCTTAACGCAGTGAGTCAACCCGTATAAATTCCCTGCAAACACTGGCAGGTTCCGTTCTAGATTATCACAGGCAGACAGACTGAGAGGCAGACAGACAGGCAGACAGGTAGACATACGGGCGCTGTATTGGCAGGCAGATAGACAGACAGTCTATAGCAGATTGACAGATAGACAAACGGCTGGCAGAGCTGCGTAGACAGACAGACAGACAGACAGACAGACAGACAGACAGACAGACAGACAGACAGACAGACAGACAGACAGACAGACAGACACACACACACACACACAGACGCACAGACACACAGACAGACAGACAGACAATACTCCTTCATGTTGTTCATATTATGTTCAAAACTCAAACACCACTATACATAGGACAATTATTTCGTCTCATGACTGACATATCATAACAATTGATTTCTGCAGTGTATACTCGCTGCCGCCCGACAACCATTAAAAGACTATCGGTCGTAGATTGGCAAATAAAGCGACGATAAGACGTCTCCCCCTATCGTCAAGCCGACGTGACAGGTACCATCAGTGCAGACACCAACGCGCATGCGTCAGAGGCGACCATTTAATTATTAAGCAAATTAGGCGTGTCACGTGCTCTGCTCAGAGTTCAAATACGAAGGCCATCTTGGAAAAAGAAGTTCTAAATAGGCTATGTTAATGGTGTTAGGTTATATCATTGAGCGTATGCAATTTACAAAAGCTTAAACGATGTGTACAATTTTTTTACTAAATCTGTTTCATGATTTTTTCTTCTAGAAAATCGAAATTTCAAAACTGACGACGATTGCCATCGCACGGCTAGCTGACGTAGTTGCGCAGACCTACGCAAAGATCGATGACGTTGACGAGATGTGTGCGCACGTCGTGAAATGGTCGGGCCAGTTGCATTAATTCATACGAAGAAGTTTTCTACGATTAGGACTCCATACTCTAAACGAAGCTGTGGGTTGTCGCAGCTTGAAAAGACTCTCGAAACTGTTGAAAGTGTTTGTTTATCTATGTAGTAATCGCCGACTAAAGATCTGTAGCAAGCAACTGACTTGGTCCACTTGGAACTATTTCGTTGCGCGCAGGAAAATGGCCGACCTTGACGAAAGGCTGCCCGACGCCATCTTGGATTTTTCGGGTGTGCCTCGATTAAGAGTTGAAATTAGACTTCGACGAAGGCACTGCGAAGTAAAAGTAGGTTGTGCACCGAGTTTTATTAAACTGCAGGCTCTATTTGTTTGGCTAGCATTGCATCATTGTCCATTTAGCTCGAAGTGCTAAGTCTGTTATGTATACTTTTTTATTCTCGTCCATTTCTCTGTCTCTGTAATTCCACAAAGGCTGTCTGCCTGTTTGTTTAGTGATGCTTACATCTGTTTATAATCTATATCTGTCTGTCTGTAGTGTATGGTTTATACCAGTGCCAGACTTCTTGTTGTTTTGTTTATATTTGTGATTCTGTCGACTTACTTCGTTCCAATGTTTATTTGCAATTCTTTTGTAAAAACTGCAGCTTCCATCATTGCTCGCTGATACACGCCTGTTAGCCAACGTAACCTATTTTACGTAGCCATGCTTTAGTTGAGTAGTTTAATAGAGATATTATAGTGTATTACAATTTGCATTGTTTTATTGTTACTGTGTGACGTTCCATTACAACTCAGGAGAATCCTTCAAATGAACTTTTGAAAACTGAATTATTTAATAGGATTAAGATTGTGATAATAATAATAATAATAGTAATAATAATTATTATAATAATAATTTAGTACCTCAAGGCGAAAAATTAATAATTACCAGTTTTACTGTTATTATTATTATTTATTTATTTTGAGATTAAAGAGATTTGGGATGGATATTGGTTTTTAAAAGTAAATTCATGCATTGTACCCAAAATACCTATCAACGATATTTCCAAGTTTATTTAAACGAAAACGGAAAATGTTCAACTTAACTAAAACTTTGTCATAAATACACATATTTTAAACTTAAGTCAGCAGTTTTTACACTGGAAAAAGTCAACAATATTAAGCCTATATGTGCAGTTACAATATGATACACCATGCATGTAATCGTTTTGTCGCGTCCTGTTATTTTGTCTTTGTAGTCAACATGCTGTTTTTCAGAATAACTTACGTTGATTTGAGAATGATTCCAAACTTTTTGAACTATAAATGTTTCTGCAAGATGTACACTAAAATTGCGATGTATCAAAACTTCTTTAGCGCCATTTGCTGCACTACTTGGTCCGGGACTCGAAATTCTGCCGACTCACAATGGATCGCTTATTAGTGTTGATGGAGACATATTATGAAGAATAAGCAAAAAAAATAGAAGACTTGTCTTTCTATAACCTCGGCTAAATGGTCCATTTAGTTGCAAACCGAATTATCTGTTTATTTTACTTCAATATAACTATCTCTAATAAAATTGTGAATTATTTAGAGCTAAACTTTTTTGCGACTGTTTTCAAGATGGCGGTGTCCACCGCGTGCACGCTTGAAATTGAACTCTGTTTACATTGTATGGCGTATATTAAGAGTTATTTATCAATTGTCATGTTCGTTACAAGATTAGCATCGTGTTAACGTTTCTCACTTGCCAGACGGTTATTTGGAATTAAAAACTACTCATTGAGTTAACTTTTATTTAAATGTTTACATTATATAAATTAATATGAGGCCTACGTATATATACATGATCAAGAAGTAACTATTAAACAATCACATTCAAGAGTTAATCATTCATGATAATCATTCATGGTAATAAATAGGGTAGTCCCAAAATCACGGTCAAAAAGTGAAAAAATCACGGCCTACTTTTGCAAAAATCCGAAAATTCACGGCACCGTGATTCACGGTGCCGCGAATTTTTTTTCAGTCACAATTTCTGTATTAAGTCGATTTTTATTTTGAAATTTAGCAGAAACGAGTAGGCCTATTTATGAATGAAAAATCACGGAAAATCACGGAAAAAGGCAAAATTCACGGAAATCACGGCAAACGGCGAAATTCACGGTTTCCGTGATTTCCGTGAATTCGTGATTTTGGGACTACCCTAGTAATAAAGGTTGAAAATAATAATTATTGTTAAACTGTCAACCATATAAACCGAGATCAAAGGGTTAACCCGTCAACCTATTGCCAAACACTAAACCTTGGGCCCAAGGGTTAAACACTGCCAAGTTTATATCGGTTTTCACCCACTTTATAGGGTTTAACAGTTGACACTGGTTTAATCGTCAAGTCGTGAGGAAAGTAACAAATGTGGGAGGACGCAGGGGGAGATGGTTAACCCATTAAATCATTGCCAAATACTAAAGCTAAGACCAAGGGTTAAACCGTCAACCCTATTGCCAAACTAATACAGTTTTGACCCTGCACTTGGGGTTAAAGCACCAACCCTCTGCGGAAGTAATACACTTAGTAATTATAACTTATAATGACTAAAACCTCAACCCCTTGCAGCTGGAAGTAATACATTTAGTAATTAGGCCTATATATAAGGGTTAAATCGTCAACCGCTGCTTGTCGACAAGTCCCGGTTTGCGCAGTCAAGTCCCGGTTGGAGCGTCTGTCATCGTGCTCGGACCATCGGGTGTTGACGTGGAATCGTCGACTCTGAAATTAATTAAAGACTTCCGCCTTGCAAGCGCAAGACAAAGATACGAGATGCACGGGGTAAGTACAACCAGATTGCGCTGCAAGTGCAGTTAGCAGAACACGAGCGAAACTGAAGTCGGGCTGTAGTCCCTTGAGATATTATAACTCTGAGTGCATGGTGGTCGTGGGTATGACCTGCTATAGCTAGCGACTTGCCTTTCTTAGTCTCGGCATACAAATCCGGATATCAATTTCTCTCCATCGCTACCTATAGATGTACCATCTGCAATTTTTCGCTGACAGAGATTTGAACTCAAATTTCTTAATGTAGGCCTACACGAGATTCTTTATGAATTTATTTGTTTTTAAATGAGGCATTTTTAGTCGACATGCGAATTTCTAAGAGGTTATAATGTGTTATAAATGATTACAGGGTGAGAATTGCCGGAGGGTTTGGGGGGGGGGGAGGGGTTTCAACCTCCCAGTCTTTCTTAGAAGCCATGTTAAAGTCTGTTTTTCACACCTCGATTCCAAGTGGATAATGGTCCAACCCCAGTTATTTTTCCACAATTCTTACACTGTAAATGAAACACATTATATAGAAATGATTTGAAACCACTCTGCCATTGGTTGCAGTCTGCCAGTGCCAGTCCCAATTGGCTTGGACAAAGGAAGAGGACGCCTAAAGATCTGTGTTGTCACAAAGCGCCGTTAAAACTGCAACTATACTTATACTATACAACAATAATGGGAACAGATTCGAAACAACACATTAACAGTTTACGTGAACATCTATATTATCACTTCGCAGTGTTTTAAAGGTGTCTAAAAATATCGTTGCTTTATCACAGTTGATCGTCTTTAGCAACCGTATATACTGTTCGTACAAGCTGACTGGGAAATCACTTACATGTACATCGAGCTTCTTTCTCTCTAGAATGGAAAGTTTCCGAGTTTCCTGGATAGAAAGAGAGGAAGACAGAATGGAGACGGAAATGGAGAAGAACTGAGGTTTTACGAGGAAGAGATGGGCATGACGAAACAACGAAAGACAGGAGAGCGGAGATGCACAGACAGACACACAGACGATCAGGACAGACAGACAGACACACAGGCAGACAAACAGCAGACAGACACACAGACAGCATACAGACAGACACACACAGACAGACAAACAGACAGACACATAGACACACAGGACAGACAGGTAGACGGACAAACAGACACACAAACACACAGACAGACAAACAGCAGACAGACAGACACAGACAGCAGACAGACAGACACACAGACAGACAAACAGACACACACACACACAGACAGGTAGACACACACAGACAAGAGTGCATATGAGAGAAGGACAGACAAGCGAGACAAGTGAGAAGTGGAAACAGAAGGTCGATATGTAGTTGAAGTGGATGGGTTCAGAAGGGCATCAGCAGAAAGAGAAAGAGAGAGGCAGGCGAAGGATCATGAGATTTTCCCGCATCATCTCAATTCCATCCTTTCCCCCTCTTCCTCTTCCAATCGAAACCCTCTCTAGTTACCTCCAATCCCCCGAAGACACCGATCCTACAAACCTCCACCCCATCCCTCACATCTCCCCCTCTCCCCCTTAACACACACGCATCCACGCAGACGGACACCAAGATACACACACACACACCCAACCTGACAGACACCTGTGCACCGACTCCTCTACCCAATAGAAGCGCATAGCCACCGACAAAGCCGCATACATCAAGAGCAACTCACAGGTTCACCACATCAACACCGCCACCAAACATCTTCTTGCCAGGCCCGTCCGTCCATCCGTCCGTTCATCCGTCCGTCCATCCTTTCGTCCGTCCGTCCTTCCTTCCCTCCCTCCCTCCCTCCGTCCCTCCCTCCCTCCCTCCGTCCCTCCTTCCGTCCTACCCTCCGTCCGTCCCGTCCGTCCGTTCGTCAATCGCTACCTCGGTAGCGAACCTGTCTCGTTTAATCTGGCGGAACGTTTTCCGTTTCCCAATCGACGACAGATCTTGTCAGGTCTGCATCTAATCAAGCCATTACACGGCTATACTCACCATCGCTCGCCTATAGCCTTGCTGCTGCCGATGAGAATTAGCCGAGCGACGACGATGAGTCGAGGGGCGATGAGATGGGATGAGATGGGGGTCGATGAGATGGGGGTTGCAAGTGTCAGGTACTTGGTGCGGTTCGGTTACACTGCTACACGGTTTCAGATGATCAGTGGCGCCCTCTGGATCGACGAAGGTATGTCACCCGCGGATAATTCCAATTAATCCGTGCTTAAACTCTCTTTGGCGTGCACTTGTTTCGGCATACTGTTGCTTTAGTAAGTAGGTCTGAGTCCAATTCAGTTGACTTACAAGTCAAAGTGTAGACTGGTTTCATGAGTTTCACTTTCCTCCTTTGTGTAAGTTCAGTGGGTACTTTACTACTTTGATGGATTTAAAAAAGAGAACGATGGAACATAATAGGAACATTATATGAACATTATAGGAACATAACAGAACGTGACTAAATACAACTGTATTTAACACAGTACAATGCAAAACTATACAAAAATTGCATTTAATACCAAAAATATACACTGGAACGGCATTTAATAAAATACAATACAAAACTATAGCCTACGATACAATTGCATTCAATACAATTTTTTTAACAAAAAGACTGAATCTAATACAAAACTATACAATACAATTGCATTTGAAAGAAGCGCCCCGGAGGTATTATACCGAGCCTACCGAGGTCGTGTTTCTCTTTGTACCGCTGTGCATGGTGAGTGATGATGCTACGGGTCCTGAGACTGCTGCTGCATGCTGCTGCTGCTGCTGCTGCTGCTACATGCATGGGTTATAAATCATTGTCGGCGGTATTATTGCGTTGAAACATCGTCGTTGTCGTTGGGTCAAGAGAGAGAATCAACAGCTTAGCAGGTTATGTCGACACACAGATAAATGCATTGCACGGCTGTGAATTCGACGATACACTGATCACGGTCTCACCTATAGACATGTCTTTCTGCCTCTGTAATCTGTGTCTATACCTGTTGCTTTATCTGTCTGTTTGTACGTATGTCCGCTCGAGTGTCTGTCTGTCGGCCTCTTTCCTCTTTCACTCTCTGCTGTCTCTGTCTATCTGTCTCTGTTTGTCTCTCTCTGTCTTTGTCTCAGTCTTTGTCTGTCTCTGTCTGTCTGTCTCTCTCTCTCTGTCTCTCTCTATTTATGTCTCTGTTTCTGTCTCTATGTGTATGTATGTCTGTCTCTGTCTCTGTCTATCCATCTGTCTGTCTATGTTTCCGTCCGTCTGTCTGTCTGTCTATGTTTCTCTTTCTCTCTGCCTCTCTGCGTCCGCTTGTCCGTATAAAAATAAACCCTTCTCTTCCTCCTCCTCCATCCTCCTCCTCTTCTCAAAGTAACAAACCGCATCTACTTCTCACTGTAAACCGATGCCTTTATCCACTCAATTTTCCCATCGCATGTATCGCTTCGTCCCACTGTGCGTATCGCTCTTAGTACGTGTGCTCCAACCCTATATGTTTACAGTCCATTCGTTCGGCATTAGCATCGGGGTGGGTGAGGAAGGGGCACAGGTAGGAGGAGGGTGGGTGGGTGGGAATGGGGCGTGTGGTGGGGGGGGGGGGAGGGGCGGGGAAGGGGTGGATGTTACTAGACGGGGGCTTTCGTTGTTTATCTTTTTAATAACGTCTCCGTATTCCGTGTCTTAGACAAGAGACGGATCGCTTTCAAACGCAACGCCATTAATCTTCTCTGTTTAGACGACCTGACAGACCGGGTCCAGCATCCGATCGGCACCTCCCCCATCCAACCCACTGCCCCTTCTCATTTACCTACCTACCTCCCTCCCCCTCCCTCCCTCCCTCCGTCCCTCCGTCCATTCCGTCACTCCGTCCCTCCCTCCCTCCCTCCCTCCCTCCGTCCGTCCGTCCCTCCCTCCATCCATCCATCCATCCATCCATCCATTCTTCTTCTTCCTCCTCTGCCTCCTCCTCCTCGTCCTCATCCCCCTCCTCCTTCTCCTTCTTCTTCTTCTTCTCCTCCTCCTCCTCCTCCTCATCCTCTTCTTCTTCCTTTTTTTCTTTCACCTTCTCCTCGCTTCCTTCTTATTCTCCTCTTTCTTCTCCTACTCTCCTCCTCCTCCTCCTCCTCCTCCTCCTCCTCGTCCTGCTTCTTCTTCTCCTTCTCCTCCTTCGTAACTCTGTTCACTCTAAGTCGGAACCTTTCAGTGTATAGTCTTCCTCTCCTTGTATGTATGTGTGTCTGTCCGTTTATCTCTGTGTATCTATCTGCTTGTCCGTCTACTTCTGTGTGTGTACAACTGTACATTTATTGTATTGTATTTAATCATTTATAAAGCGCCCTTACTAGGGTAGACCGTTCAGAGGCGCTCCCATTGCGGACGATAGATAAATTTATCTGTAAATAATCATAATTATAGTATGTCTGTCTATCCATGTTTGAACGAATTATCCGTTTTCCAATAGTAGCTATAGCTATTGTTCCGCAGATTGGCAGACAGACAGACAGACAGCCACTAAGACAGATATAGACAAACCAACGGAACAGACAGACAGACGAACAGGCAAACAGTACAGTCACGTGATGGCAAAAATGACCAAAATTGACACTTCATCCAAACTCGCATCAACCAAATTCTATCCATGCACCTTATCATCCTGCACCTTATACCTCACCCTGACTTGACCTTCTCTTGACCTTGCCTTGATCTTCACCAAATTGTGACCTCCCCGTCTGGGCTTGACCTGACCCTTTTAGGATTCAACTCTAATGTGGATATTCAGCAGTTGAACTTTGACCTGAACCAGAATGCCGTCGACGAAGTGAAGAAGGAGAAAATGTAGGTCGGGTCATCAGGAAATCTCGGCGTAATTATAATGATCTCCGAACGCTGCGTTTAACTCGGTTCAGTGTTCAGTGTTTAATCTAGTCCCCGTCCGCTGGGGGGGGAAATTCAGATTTCTGGGGGGGGGAGACAATCGAGCGTCCGAAGGACGCTCGTGAGGCGCGTAGCGCCGAGACCCATAGGGGGAGGGGTATGGAAATTTTTTAAATTTCCACATTGCAATGGTAGCATTTTAAGGTACCATCTTAACAAAATACCTGTACTTTTTCAGAGCCTCATCAGAAATTTTTTAAATTTCCACATTGCAATGGTAGCATTTTAAGCTACCATCTTAACAAAATACCTGTACTTTTTCAGAGCCTCATCAGAAACTTTTTGAATTTCCACATTGAAATGGCAGCATTTTAAGCTACCATCTTAACAAAATACCTGTACTTTTTCAGAGCCTCATCAGAAACTTTTTGAATTTCCACATTGCAATGGCAGCATTTTAAGCTACCATCTTAACAAAATACCTGTACTTTTTCAGAGCCTCATCAGTAACTTTTTGAATTTCCACATTGAAATGGCAGCATTTTAAGCTACCATCTTAACAAAATACCTGTACTTTTTCAGAGCCTCATCAGAAACTTTTTGAATTTCCACATTGCAATGGCAGCATTTTAAGCTACCATCCTAACAAAATACCTATACTTTTTCAGAGCCTCATAAGAAACTTTTTGAATTTCCACATTGAAATGGCAGCATTTTAAGCTACCATCTTAACAAAATACCTGTACTTTTTCAGAGCCTTATCAGAAACTTTTTGAATTTTCACATTGCAATGGCAACATTTTAATGTGTCATCTTAACAAAATGCCTGTACTTTTCAGTGCTTATAAGAGTGGACTTCAATAGATATAAGCAAGACTTTACAAATATTTGGGGGGTTATTTACACACTGTAATGGTACTCTTTTAAGGTGCCATTTTAGCAAAATAACTCCATTAGACTATTCAGTACGGATAAAAAAGTGTTTTAGGATCCAATATATATATATTTAATTATAAATGTATATATATATATATATATGATTATAATTACAATAAAAATATCTTTATTTATCGAGTTCAGCAGCTCAATTCTCCTGTTGCTGAGTTATTCTAATGAATAAATGCAGACATGAATATAACAGTAGCCTATATAAGCTGACTTTTCAGCACTATATCAGTTTAACCCTGTTTCCGAAGATGGTACTGAATTGCTGACCAGGACATACTTTTTGAAATCATATTTAATGGTACACAAACCAACCAAGAACTAATAAACTACCGGTACCAAATTCAGGAAACCATGTGTAGTAATGATGTTGTTTTTAGGTTGTACTATATGTGTTCAAATAATTAATAGGACCAAACATTTTGAAATTTTACAGTTTAAAGTTTGAAGGATACCACTGGTGAGAAGCCATTCAGTTGTATAAAAGTAGTATTTGTACAAATATTAGCAGTAAGTTATTCTCATTTTAGCAGGATTGTGTCATATATTATAAAAGTAAATAATAACATTATAATCATGCATTAACCATATAATAATTAATAGTAGGCTATTACAATATTATAACAGTTCACGTAATACGATGATGTAAACAGCAACTAAAACTATTATCATTTTGTCAAATTTTTCTGGAGGGAATGTCATATCTGTTTTTAGTTTTGCAAAAATAGTGTTTATACAAATATATACAGTAAGTTATACTCATTGCAAATTTGCAACATGATAGTATCCTATATAATAATAGTAAATAATGTCATTAGAATCATATAATAGTAAATAACATCACGGTATATTATAACACTTCATGTAAAACAATGATGAAAGTAGTAACAAAAAAACCAATATCATTTTGTCAAATTTTTCTGGGGGGGGGGAAATGTCAATCCTGGGGGGGGGGAACTTTCCCCCCCCAGAGACGTCTAGATTAAACACTGTTCAGTGTTCTGTGTGGAGCCCTCTGTTTTGTCAATGCCGTTCACCCAATTGCAGGGTGTTCTGCTCTTCAGCCCCGAATAAACCCCGAGGAAGCAGTTTATGCCATCATGGAACTCCTATGGCATTGACTAAATTTACGAGAGCGGCCATTTTACAGCATAGTGAAAATGAAAAATTAAAACTTTTGAGTGGAATATTAAGTGACCATTTTGTACTTGAGGCAAATGCTGATGGACAAATCCAAAATGGCGGCAAATTATTTGCTTGTCTTGCAATAAGCAGTAAAATTGACTTTCTTTAAAAAATGAAAGCAATAATTAACTTAGTGACGACATTTAGAACAGGTTTTCGTGAAATACGTAACGTGCAAAAAGTCAATCAAATGCTTAATCAATTAGTTAGGCTACCATTAAATGGAGATTGAAATTGTTTTAATCAACCATTAGCATGCCGTAGCAAAAGTAAAAAATATACCGAACGGTACCTGACATTAATTTCATTTTTCTTAATTTCACTTATCATAAATTATTCTTAAATTCAGTTTATTTTTTATTTATTTAACCCACTTTTCTTAATTTCAGTTATTTTCTTTAAGTTATAATATCGTTAAATATTTTAACAGCGAGCAGCGTTCTCTTTATTCATTCATTGTTTTGCGACTATTTCCACGCTATACTTACTTGCGTGCAACGAATTATTCACTTTTTGAACGAGTTAACGATCTACGTTGCACGATGTAGGCCTACTTCTGCGTTTAAGTAAGTGTTTCACTAGCTCTGCAACCCGGCTACGGCACAAATCAGAGTCGGTTCACGAAATTATTGGAGGGCGGGGGATGGGAAGGGGCACCATGTTTGGGAAACATTGCATAAATAGGTGTTGCATTTACAACTATGTTTCATTTTTAAAGGATTACCTTACAATGAAGCAAACGTGTTACAGTACTGGCGGAATTATGTGCTCGGAATAAACCGAAGCATATTCGGGTCGGATGTGGAAAACACTCTTATAGTCTGAACCAAGTTGTAAATGGTGCGCACGTAGATAAGACGCATGCTGCCATGGACTTGTTTAACAGGCAGAGTGCTGGTAAAGTCTTGGAAAAGATTAGATAACTTTAAATTAGATTAAAACTAAATTCGACCAAATTATAGGAGTGACAAAGTTCACTATAGATACATAACAGCCGTATAGGACTTACACAGCAGACATATAGAACACATTCGTGCTGGTTAGGTTCACACCAAAACACGTGTAAATGCTGAACGGAATGTTTGTATATACAGTATACACTCATGTTCTGCAGCTATCTGTCTTTATCCCTGTCCGAATACATACATCTGTTCGTATATGTCTGTCTGTCTGTCTGTCTGTCTGTCTGTCTGTCTGTCTGTCAGTCAGTCAGTCAGTCAGTCAGTCAGGTTTAGGGTCTGTCTCTCTGTGTGTCTGTACATATGTCGTATATCTCTGTCCGACTGCCCGTCTGTCTACAGTGCATGTCTATCTGTCTGTTTGTCTGCCGCAGCGCATGCATGGCGACTGATGCTTTCGTTGTACATATATCGCTGCAACTATATTTCTCTCGTTGTACACGTCAATGTATTTTTCTGTTTAGGTTTTTACCGTTTTGGACGAAAAGAGTGACACTAATTACGATCCAGAGAGGAGAGTCCATGCACGTGGAGTGGATGGAAGGGCATTTCATGATGAGGACATTCCATGATGAGGGCATTTCATGATGAGGGCATCTCATGATGAGGGCATTCCAATGATGCATGCAAAAGAGGGGGCTTGAGTAATAGTGGTCCATGCAAGCTCGTGAAACATTTAAGTCAGATTCAATTAAGTCAGATTCAGAGAACGGAGAGGTCCATGAGAATTTATGCAGACAGAGAAGACAGACAGACGGACGGACGGACGGACAGACGGACGGATGGACAGTCAGGCAGGGAGAACGATAGACAGAGAGACAGACAGACAGAATGGGAGTGTGATATACGGTACGTCGTTGTGGTATGCATCCGACCAAAGCTGTCCACTGAAACTTCTGTAGCGCCTTTTTCGTAAAACGCAAACTACATCAAGGATATTCATATTATTCACTCGCCTTTGATAATATAATAGACACGAAATGACAATCGTATTCACTCTCCATAGAAGAGCCACGAAAATTAAGGAGAGCGTTCCATCCATGCACACTCAAGTTTTCATAAGCGCACGCACGGAGCGCGTCCATCCCCCACACCCCCACCCACCCGGCGGTACTATCAAAGAACGACGTAATAACGAAGCAATTACAAGCAGCCTTTGATGCTAAGCCGGGATTTGTCAGCGCTGCATTGTACCGGTATAACGTCGAGAACGCCCATATATATATTATAGCACACATTTGTTACAACCAGGCATGTACGAATCTGCTGCCTACAATGGACGCCTCACAGAAACGGTCCCACGGAAAACGTGCGCTACACTTAACGAACGCCGCCATTTGCACCCGCGCGCGAGAGAGGTGCATGCGCACAAACAGTTCGTCGGCGGCGACGACGACGATAGAATTATTATATTCGGCTTGTTTTTCTTTGGCGCACATCAAAGCGTTCGAATCGTGACCATCGTTTGGAAATATTTCCGACGACGATGAGACTCGGCGCGAAAACACCACAGCCGTAGGAGGGACGCGCGGAGTGGAAGGCGAAAAGTCGGCGACTGAAGAAAGCCCGTGTTTATCCGAGCCAGGCGGTCGGCATCTTCACATGCCACGCCAATGAGATACACCTAATTATTAGTTAAACTTAGTCGTTTGTGTGTATACACCCTTACGATTGGTTTTGTATGGCTGTGATCCCTTCACTCCCCCCCTGTGCGTGTGTATATGCGTCTATGTGTTTGTGTTTGAATGCATGCAAGCGGTTGTCGGCGGCACAATTGTCGGAAGCGCAAAACGCACGAGAAACGTAATTTGTTTTCATTGAAATTCATATCCCGAAGCGACAGCGCAAACAACTCATATGTAATTATAGATTTATATGCAGCACCCTCTGTGTGTGTGTGTGTGTGTTTGCCTGTGTGTGTGTGTGTGTTTGTGTGTGTGTGTGTGTGTGTACTCGTACGCGCCTATGTAATTGTGTATACAGTCAATAGATATGTTTGTATATCACCTGGATACAATGGAAACTCAAGATGCATCTGATTTCTGTTCGACACGTTTTAGAACATCTGAGGGTTTCCTAAAAGGCGCTGCATAAATGTATGCAGGCCTATTGACGTACGTTGCGCATGTACATATGTACATAATATGTCTATATAGTCCATAATGTGTTTTTGCAAGTGTGTGTGTGTGTGTGTGTGTGTGTGTGTGTGTGTGTGCATTTGCATGCATGTGACAGTGCGGGTGTGTGTGTGCTTTGTGCAAGACAGTTTATTATATAACTTTTCAAGTCGCTGCTTTGGATTAATTGGATATGAATTTAAATGAAAATAAATTGTGTTTTTGTTGCCTTTTGTGCGTCGGATGATTGCGTCGCCAATGGACGTCTTTGTGTCGGCGACATCTCGGACCATGCAGTGTTGTTAACACCGGACAATTCGGAGACGGACGATTCGGAGTGCATATAAAAATCTTGCTCTCCTAATGAGACACCCACAGGGATTAAATTTTTATTTATCATTGGTGTAAAATAATTTTATGGCACCAAGCAGATGGTGTCTGAGCTTCTAAAATTGGTTCATAACTGAAAATAAGAAACTGAAATTGGTTGTTAAATGCAGTAAATTATCAACTTATAGGTATACTTCATTTAGATCAATGTAATTTTCATATCTAAATAGTAAATTGGCACATGCATGGTTTTATGCCCGCTAGTCAGGTGTCGGATTATTATTAGTTTGGATGGTATTACATTTTGGGTGATGAAGATGGGTTGGCTAGAAAAATCTGACTCACTCACTCACTCACTCACTCACTCACTCACTCACTCACTCACTCACTCACTCACTCATTGAGACCGACTTGAGGTCTTCAAAAGTCTACCATAATCATATACATTGTATGCATGCATGAAAATATTGCAATTATCACAAATACAAGCCATTTTCCAACATGGTATATCTTTCGATAAGTATCCTTTTGTTATTCTGAGCACAGCATATACAACATCGTGTGTGTAATCTTAATGTAAGTTTCGATGTATAATGTGCGTTTGTGTGTAGTCAGCTGTGTATTTGTGTTGTATAGCATGTTTAAAGAACCTCTTAGCATTTCTATCGTATATATCGGATATCAAAGTAAGTATCGAAAGTTCTTGATAAACACGATGCCATAAATATTAAAACATAATCTGACCCAAGACATGTATATATATATATATATATATATATATATATATATCATACATCAATACACGCATAAACATGTGTGTATATATAAAGGATATATATGTATGTATCTATAAACAAAGACCTATAAAATGTATTGTAAAGTAAGTCGTATATACGTAAATATATAATTTATTTTTATTCTGTCATTGTACTTTGTGCTGGTGTTCTTTTTTTCTAATGGCCCTGCAACATGTGTAAATGCAAGGAAAATCTATTATGAGCGTAAAATTAATGCATATTATAATAATAATATATGTGTCCCATCCAACATATGTTATTATATTGTATTTGCATTAAATACATGGCAATTGGGCATGCGGAAGACCAAAGACTATAGGCTATATATCTCAAAGTTTGTGTAATCATATATATATATATATAGATATATGTGCGAAAGTATTATATGTATAGTGTATACATACATACATATATGTAATGTATACATATATATAGCACATGTGTATATATTACATGTATGTATCTGTTTAATGCGTCCGAAAACGTGGCGCCGGTGTGACTTACCCACTCTTCCCCTACACTCAAAGATCTGGGGAGTCGCCTTTGAAACGCGTTTCCCCCGTTCGCAACTTGATCCCTTTGCATAAACGATTCCCCTGAGCAGGGAAGAGGGCAGCGGGGGTGGGGGAAGGGGAGTGACATACAAAACCGGTATAGCACCGAATTAACACCGGGCAGCGTGGGGTGAGTTGATCCGGAGTCGGTTTCGACGCAACCGATGACGATTTGTATCAACAAGACGCCTCGAAGGCGTCGGCGAAAACGTACACCAGGCGGCGATCTGTGTATACGCTGTATATACATCAAGAGTCACCACCAGAGGTCTTCTCACATCTTATATATATATCTGTGTGTGTATATATATGTGTGTGTTTGTGTGTGTGTGTGTGTGTGGGTATGTGTGAGGGTGTGTGTGCGTATGGGTTTGATTGTGTGTGTGTGTGTGTGGGTATGTGTGAGGGTGTGTGTGCGTATGGGTTTGATTGTGTGTGTGTGTGTGTGTGTGTGTGTGTGTGTGTGTGTGTGTGTGTGTGTGAGAGTGTATTGGATAAAGTTTATTATTTATAACACGTTGTATGATGACGACGACGAAGACAGCGAAAATGATGATGACGACGATGATAATCATGATGAACATCACCATGCACCACCAAAATACATTCATACACTTAATTACACCAAAATACATTCATACACTTAATTACACCAACATGCATTCATACACTTAATTACACCAACATGCATTCATACACTTAATTACACCAACATACATTCATACACTTAATTACACCAACATGCATTCATACACTTAATTACACCAACATACATTCATACACTTAATTACACCAACATGCATTCATACACTTAATTACACCAACATGCATTCATACACTTAATTACACCAACATACATTCATACACTTAATTACACCAACATACATTCATACACTTAATTACACCAACATACATTCATACACTTAATTACACCAACATGCATTCATACACTTAATTACACCAACATACATTCATACACTTAATTACACCAACATACATTCATACACTTAATTACACCAACATGCATTCATACACTTAATTACACCAACATACATTCATACACTTAATTACACCAACATACATTCATACACTTAATTACACCACAAATACCAAATGCCATAATTATACATAAAAGCATATAAAATGTATGCAAGACTATAGATAAGTATTATTGTATATAATTATATATATTTATTCAAAAACAAATGAATATTCCATCTAAAAATTTAATTATTCCCACGAATGTATCCTGACCTTTAAAAGATCATGCATGTGGTATACACTCCACAGCAGATTGTATTATTCAAAAGTCGCTGTACAAATACCGGTCTCTTATCTGTTTCTCTTTTCATTTAGGCTAAAGCTTTGCGATATTCTACAGTCCAACATGTGTGGTCCATTGGTATATTGTCTTCAGACACATTAACGACAACTGCTTGGATGCCTCCATATACTGTTAGTTTCTCTGCGTGTATGTGTGTCTGTCTGCGTGTCTCTCTGTCTGTCCATCTCTGTCTATATATCTTCACGTGGTCTCTGTGTCTGCATGTTCGTGTGTCTGTGTGTCTGTATGTCTGCATGTTCGTGTGTCTGTGTGTGTATCTTTCTGTGCGTGTGTGTGTGTGTCTGTGTGTCTGCATGTTCGTGTGTTTGTGTGTGTCGCTCTCCGTCTGTGTCTGTCTGTCTTCATGTGTGTCTGTGTGTGTATATGTCTGTCTGTGTCTCTCTCTCTCTCTCTCTTTGACTGGTGATGTCTTTTCGCTTATAGGATGACGATGATCTGTTTATGCGCTGTCAAACACGAGTGGTTTGATGATGGATCAAAGAAAACAAAACCACCGTATGTATATCACATGACAGAACCAAGGAACCAGAAGGTAAAGAGAAAGACAGACAGACACACACACAAACAGACAGACAGACAGACAGACAGACAGACAGACAGACAGACAGGCAGACAGACAGACAGACAGACACACACACACACAGACAGACATACAGACAGACAGACAGACAGACAGACAGACAGACAGGTAGACAGACTGACGCAAACGCACACACAGATAGACAGACAGACAGACACAGAGCGTTAAACAGAAAGAGAGGGCTCGAACATGCCAGCAGTAGAAAATATCATCTAAATAATCAACTTTACAGCTAACATCATAATCGTGTAAACAATCGAGTGCAAAATTATCATCTATCCGTCTCTTCCGTCCACCCACCCACCAATCCATCCATTCATCCATTCATCCATCCATCCATCCATCCATCCCATCCATCCATCCATCCATCCATCCATACATCCATACATCCATACATCCATCCTATACCTCTGAGCATTTATTCTACCAAACCTGACGAACGCCTAACAGCAATCACCGATTATAAATGTCTTTTCTCTTTTCGCACGACGCCATTTTGAGTCGAACCGGAAACGTCCAATCATCGCCACTTTAGTCGTTCGGACTCAAAATGGCGGCGTCGTGTATTCGTGTTGTCCTGAAATTGGATGTAATCGCTAGATGTCGTCTGCTTTCTCGCCAGCAGACGACAACTTAAATGCCGCTGAATTGCTTTTCAGCGTCGTCGTTAAGTTGGCGATTCCGCTATTCGCTAGAGAGCGACCGTGTCCGCGTAATTACAGGTCTCGTCGTACTGCATTCGCTAGAGGGAGCACAAATAGCAGTGTAATGGCGTAAGCACAATAATTGGGCTTTGGCGGAGACCACCGTGGTCTAAATTGGTGCTGTTGTACATATTGTGCAAGATATTGAACTGAGTAAGCAGCAAGTTTTAATTATGATCGGTGTTTCTGGTTCTGTCTGAGTTGGTGTCAATGCTGTGTGGAAACTATTTATCATAAATAAATTTCCAAAAAACTGTTTGCCTCAGAGTGGTACAAACAAGAGTGAATTTGACTTTGGCTACACTGTTTTTCACACATTACACTGATTACCAATCAAATAAACATCATTCGATCGTCATGCAAAAATCAGCGCAAAAGTATTTTGGTCACATCGTAAAATATGCGAAACTCTAACATTTCTTGATACACCTACGTTTTGGTCAAGAAACTTCCGGTTCGGTTCCATAGCGATTGTAAACTGCTTCATGATTTAAACAATATCTCGTGTTTTATCGGTATAATTTTGCGTATTTAAAGGTGAAATAGCGACTGCTTTTGGTTAACCGAAGATTATTTTATATTTCCACAGAAGGTTGAAGGAAACATCGAATTCGAAGCATTTCGGGCCGGTAGCGCATCAGTTTTGGCGTAATTGCAGTATCGGGGGCCGAAGCATATACAATATCTTTGGATAATATCTAATGACGACACTATCCCTAACACTAAACCTAACCGACCCTCACGACGCCTAGCCTGACTCTAATCGACACACACGGTCCCCAACACTACAATTACGTCCCTTACGCAGGGCAACACACTGGCAAGGAGATCACCGTACCCGAGTTCGAGCCCCGTAAGATAGACTTGCTTTGTGGGCTGTTATTTGCGCCGTGTATTGCAGGCAGTGTTATTTTAGTTCAGAAAATCATTTCTATTTTAGTTTTTATTTAGTTCTTCATCAAATCATTTCAGTTTAGTTTTAGTTTTAGTTTTGCTTCTGGCAATCATTTTAGTTTTAGTTTAGTTTTTATTCATAAAATCTTTTTCGTTTCGTTTTCGTTCACGAAATTAACCCTTTGAAGGTGAAGTGAAGCATTGGAACGTTTGTGGTGAGGTGGGGTATGACATGCCCCCAATAGGCTTACATGTTTTTTGTTGCAAGAGATCATAACGACAATATTAATTCGATATCAATAGAAAACATTAATTTTGAATTAAACTATTCTTTTATGACCTGGCAATTATCACCAACAAATAACTTTTCAAACCTTTTTGAAATGGCCAGCAGGTGACTAATCACCGTCCAATATCTACTTACCACCAACGTTATCAAAAACACGAATAGCCAATATTTTAAGTGCGATAGCCTATTTCACTGTTGTAGTCGTCATTATCTTCAGCCTTCTCAATGCAAGCAAGGTTCGTTCGTTGAAAATACCTGAAATTGTTGTAGTGTCCGTATTTCATAGTCACTAAGGTAGACAAAAATAATCCAAGCTTGTACCCGGGTCATTCCACGTCAACTCAACCAGTAAAATGACAATTTGCCACCACACCCCTTTGGATTGTTCTGAAAATTTTTGTACACAAACTACATGCAATATAAGGAATAACAGTGAAAATTTGAGCAAAATATCTCAAAATTTGACCGAGATATTAATTTTTGAAGTTAATGATAAAAAAACCTACTGCGAGAAAACGGCATGAACCACCAAGTTTGGACTGTTATATCTCGGCCATGAAACGAGCTAGAGGGCTGAAATATTTTTTGTGCAATCAGTTTTTTGTGCTCTTTCTAAATATGCAAGAACCTGGATGGGGTTATTTTTGGATTTTAATATAAAAATTAGTAAATTTAGCACAGACGCCAATTCTCACTCAAGTTGTGGACATCATGTCAGCAGGTAGGAATGAGATATAATAATACTTGTACTGGTTTTATATTGAGGCACATTGGTGCTCATCAGACATATAGTCAGTACCTGATTAGTTTCATCATTAGTGTGTTTTCCAAGGACGTTTTCCTTGTCGTGATCGTGAAAATGGAGTCTAAAGCTCATAAAAAAAGTGACAATGTGTATCTTTTGAAATTGATGAAAATTTGCACATATATTGTGGACATGCAGATCCTTCATTGGTGAAAAATTCAGGATGGTGTTCAGCTCCGTTTCTGGGAAATTATTTTTTGAAGTCGACCAATATTACTGTGTCGCGAGCAAATTTCATGACCCACAATGTTTGGACAGCTGTATCTAGACCAGGAAATGAAACAGAGGACTGATATTGTTGTCATGTAATCAGTTTCTTGTGCTCTTTCCAGACATGTATGAATGTTTGTTGTATTTCATGCGATTTTTTATTTATAAATTTGTAAACATTGCGCAAATGCCAGTTTACATTTTTTCGGACATGAAAATGGCATGATCCACAATGTTTGGACTGTCATATCTAGACCAGGAAATGAACCAGAGGACTGATATTGTTGTCATGTAATCAGTTTCTTGTGGTCTTTCCAGGCATGTATGAATGTTGGTAATATTTCCTGTGATTTTTTATTTATAAAAATGTAAATATTGCGCAAATGCCAGTTTACATTTTTTCGGACAGGAAAATGGCATGATCCACAATGTTTGGACTGTCATATCTAGACCAGGAAATGAACCAGAGGACTGATATTGTTGTCATGTTATCACTTTCTTATGCTCTTTCCATGTATGTAAGAATATTGGTTGTATTTCTTGTGATGTTTAATTTATAAGTTTGTCAATATTGCACAACGGCCAATTTACATTTATTCGGATATGAAAACTGCATGATCAACAATGTTTGGACTGTCATATCTAGACCAGGAATTGAACCAGAGAACTGATATTGTTGTCATGTAATAAGTTTCTTGTGCTCTTTCCAGGCATGTATGAATGTTGGTTGTATTTCCTGTGATTTTTTATTTATGTAAATTTGTTTAGAAATGTAAATTGGCCGTTGTGCAATATTGACAAATTTATAAATTACAAATTACAAGAAATACAACCCATATTCTTACATACATGGAAAGAGCACAAGAAACTGATTACATGACAACAATATCAGCTCTCTGGTTCATTTGCTGGCCTAGATACAACAGTCCAAACATTGTGGATCATGCAGTTTTCATATCCGAATAAATGTAAATTGGCATTTGTGCAATATTTACAAACTTATAAATTAAACATCACAAGAAATACAACCAATATTCTTACATACATGGAAAGAGCATAAGAAAGTGATAAAATGACAACAATATCGGTCCTCAGGCTCATATCCTGGCCACGATACGACAGTCCAAACATTGTGGATTATGCCATTTTCATGTCCGAAAAAATGTAAATTGGCATTTGCGCAATATTTACATTTTTATAAATAAAAAATCGCATGAAATACAACAAACATTCATACATGTCTGGAAAGAGCACAAGAAACTGATTACATGACAACAATATCAGTCCTCTGGTTCATTTCCTGGTCTAGATATGACAGTCCTAACATTGTGGATCATGCCATTTTCATGTCCGAAAAAATGTAAATTGGCATTTGCGCAATGTTTACAAATTTATAAATAAAAAATCGCATGAAATACAACAAACATTCATACATGTCTGGAAAGAGCACAAGAAACTGATTACATGACAACAATATCAGTCCTCTGTTTCATTTCCTGGTCTAGATACAGCTGTCCAAACATTGTGGGTCATGAAATTTGCTCGCGACACAGTAATATTGGTCGACTTCAAAAAATAATTTCCCAGAAACGGAGCTGAACACCATCCTGAATTTTTCACCAATGAAGGATCTGCATGTCCACAATATATGTGCAAATTTTCATCAATTTCAAAAGATACACATTGTCACTTTTTTTATGAGCTTTAGACTCCATTTTCACGATCACGACAAGGAAAACGTCCTTGGAAAACACACTAATGATGAAACTAATCAGGTACTGACTATATGTCTGATGAGCACCAATGTGCCTCAATATAAAACCAGTACAAGTATTATTATATCTCATTCCTACCTGCTGACATGATGTCCACAACTTGAGTGAGAATTGGCGTCTGTGCTAAATTTACTAATTTTTATATTAAAATCCAAAAATAACCCCATCCAGGTTCTTGCATATTTAGAAAGAGCACAAAAAACTGATTGCACAAAAAATATTTCAGCCCTCTAGCTCGTTTCATGGCCGAGATATAACAGTCCAAACTTGGTGGCTCATGCCGTTTTCTCGCAGTACGTTTTTTGATCATTAGCTTCAAAAATTAATATCTCGGTCAAATTTTGAGATATTTTGCTCAAATTTTCACTGTTATTCCTTATATTGCATGTAGTTTATGTACAAAAATTTTCAGAAAAATCCAAAGGGGTGTGGTGTACACCCCTGGTTGAGTTGACGTGGAATGACCCACCCACGTATTCCGCTAAAAGCGTAAAGTAGAATAGTTCTTGGATGTGTCATACCCCACATTTCCTCCAAAGGGTTAACAGGTGAGTGACGTTCAGCAGGTTTGGAAATCAAGTGTTGTGAATGAGGGGGAGAGCAAAGCGACTGGAAAGAATGAGGTTAAGTAAACAGAAATTAGAAACTAAGCCATAAAATTAGCCTATACAGTTCAGATGGAAAGAATCAACCTCTCCCACTTGGTTCTAAGTAAGTGGGGGTAGAGCGATAGTAATGTTAAACTGGAGCCATTCAAGCGTGCAATTGGCTGACCCCTCGCCCAAAAGGGATTAATCCGAGCCTGGAAGTAAAGATTCAAGTATGTAATTACTAATTAAAGTGTGGTGCATGAGGGACCAATAAGGCAGATAAGATAGACATTTCAAAGGCTGAGGTTAATTAAAGAGGAACCAGCAAGCCGAGTCATAAAATGAATTGACGGTCGAAAGAGCAACCTTCCAACAATCGCTTCTTTGTGGCCTAGAAAGACGAGAAGGGGTAGGTGACAGTAATTTATGTCCTATTTATGCCCATTGTTCAACTACTTTGCGCTCGAAAATTCCAACAAAGTACTTGCATTTTCTATAGTTTTCGTTCAGGATTTCAATATCGTTCTCGTTTTTATTTCGTTCAACAATGATTTTTTTCGTTTTTATTCAGTTTTAGTTCACAATTTCTTTCTAGTTTTCGTTCTCGTGAACGATTGCCTATTCTTTTTCGTTCTCGTTTCGTTCTCGTTCACGAAAATAACACTGATTGCAGGCTGTCTTTTCTGCTAACAGTTAATATTTATGTTCTCTGTGATTTGTGTTCTTATGATTTGTTCCAATTGCATAAATCTGCTCTGTAACCGGTTGCGGTTTGTCAACCGGATTGTTTCAATAAAGGAATAATTAGATTGTTTTGGTAAACACAGCAACCAGGATTCGTAAAATCCTGGTTGCATTATATTTATTAGAATGCATTTAGAACTTTTTAAAGTTAATTTTCAGTGTATTTTTGAACTTTTTTAAAATTTGTGAAGTTACTTTTAAGAATGCATTGCGAACTTTTTAAAGTTGATTTTTTAAAGAATGCATTTTGAACTAAAGTTCTAAAGTTCATTTTAAGATGATATTTTGAACTTTTAAAATTTCATTTTAGGATTAAATTTTGAACTTTTTACAGTAAATTTCAGGATGAATTTTAAACTTTTTCAGCCACCGCCGACGAACGATGAGTGGTGTGGAGATCAGAGAAGTTCTGCCGAAGCAGGGTGAGCTCTACCAGGAGGATCTGCCGAGTGTCATCCTCTGCAAACCGAAACTCATTCCACTCAAGTCCGTGACGCTGGAGAAACTGGAGCGGATGCAGAGCGAGGCGCAGGACCTTGTCCGTCAACAGGAACTGGAAGCACAGAACCAACTCATGGACGGATTTGGGAATCCGACATCAGGGTCGGAGGCGCCACATGGAGAATCGACGGAAGTTAATCGGATGACGCTTTAGAGAAATGATGGAACTGGAAATATTGTTGTTCGCTTGCATTTACAATGGGAACTGTTGATGTCACTGAGAAGTAGCATTCCTAGAAAGGTGTTCATTTTCAATTTGAAGGAGAATTGGAGGGTGATGCTATCGAGAAATGACAAACTGGAAATATTGTTTTATATTTTCATTTGCAAAGGGAATTGATCGGCTGATCCTGTATAGAAATAAAGACACTAGGAAAAAATAATTTTGTTTGACAATGATTGGTTGGTGGTTTATGAAGAAAATGACAAACTAGGAATATTGCTCATTTTCGTTTACATGGGGAAACTGATAAATTGCAGAATTAGAAAAATTATTATTTTACATTTGAGAAATGACGAAGATAGAAAAATTGGTGATTTGTATTTGCGAGTAGAAACGATAAAGCTAGAGAGTTTATTCAGTTTTATGTGCAAGGTGAACTGTGAAATGAGAAAGTTAATTATTTATTTTCATTTGCAGGTGGAACTGAAAAATAACAGAACTAGAAAATTATTCATCACATTTTAGAGCGGTAAGGCCTAAAAAAAAATGTTGTGTTTCCGGTAACAGAGCTAAAAAAAATTGGGTAGGTAGGTCGGAAAATATTTTTATTTTGTAAAACATTTTTATGCAGTGACTATCCGAAAAAGTATACCCCACTAGTCTTTTTTGCACGCTGAAACAAAGTACGTGTTCTAAGCAAGTATAAACTGCCTATTTCCCCGACTGTCTGCACCTAAAACTGCTCTAAAAACAGTCCTATTAATTTCATTTTGTTGACGTCTCTTATGTTATGTCAATACAAATGTTAAAAAAATATTTTTTGAAAAAAAAATTAATTTTTAAAAAAAAATTTTTGGGGGAAAAAAATATTTTTTTTAATAAAATTTTTTTACAAAAATATTCGGGTCGCGGCCGTAAAAATGGGTCGGTCGGGTTACCGGAAACACAAAAAAAATTTTTCTACGCCTAACTGAGAAATAAAAAAATTATTCATTTACTTTTAGAATAGTAACTAGGAAATTATATAAATAGAAAAAATAGAGCTCTCCAATTTGTAACAAAGTGATTCAAGTGATTCATCTTCTGTGTCACAGCCTCTGCAAATGGGAGTTTGATGCACAGAACTTCTGCAAAAATATGACTTTTTTATCAGAACAGAGGTTGTTAAATGTTTGCAGCAAGTTGTCAATACTCGGAATGCACCATTGCTTGCTGTGGTCCTGCCTTTAGTGGTTTTGTGCCTGTAGTCAGTGTAGTGAACTTGGAGTTGTGGTCTGAACTTTTCTCCCTTGTTTCTTTGTCATTTTTTTTCTGTGCTTTGGTTCATCAGAAGTGACTTGTGTGTTGTTTTAATTAAGTCATTCATTAATTTTTATGTTTAAGATGAGCTGAATATTACACTTGTTAGTGAGTGGCTTGAAGGTTGCTTCAGGAATACACTACTGAATGAGTGAATTAACAAATGAATTAATGAATGCATGAATTGAACAATAAATGACTTAACGGGTGACTTGGTGAATTAATGAATGATGTCATAAATGACTCAGTGAATTAACGAATGAATGAGCAATTAAATGACTGGTTGAATGAGTGATTGAATGACTAAATTAATCATCAAATGACTGCAAGAGTGAACAGGCGACTGAATGAATTAATAAACGCGTGGGTGAATGAGTGAGTGGATAAGTGAATTAATTAATAATCTATGGCCGATTGATTGATCTGATTGATTTGATTGATTGACTGAATCAATAAGTGATTGGGCAATTTTCCCATTTTGTCTTTAGGGTCACGGATGGTACATAACGTTGTAGCATCTTTAGATAAAAAATTAAGGGTCCTAAGCATTCACGAAAAAATACATTATTTTAAATTTTGCAAAATAATTGTGCTCTTCTATCTCATGTAAGACTGTCATAGTCTCTGAACACATGCTTGTCATCTTGCCGTAAGTGGGAAAATATCAACCTGCCAGAATTGCTAAAGATAACTACCAGTAAATGAGTTTATAAAATTGTTTGAGGGGACTCTAAATTTATGGGGGCGGGAGGCATATAGGCATTCCGTACCCGATTTGGTAGCATTGCAGGCCATAACGCTTTTTCATTGGCCGGTTCCAGATTATGAATATTCATAACCAATGACGTGTTTCGTGCCTTCTCGTGCGCTGTTGTTGCTGCTGTTGTTGGCATACGGGAGAAAATGGTCGATTGCGGTGCGCTTAAAGTTATAAGGAGTTTCCATTCGATAGTGAATTAATCGAAAGTGTGTAAGTAGAGCAAAAATAAAATGCAAATTTGCGCGTTGTTACGTGCGTGCCAGCGAATATGTCATCGACCAACTCATCGTTTCAATAATACGCTGTGCTCAAAAGCAGCTAGGCCTATGTGATGCATCAGGCGTCTGCTTCGTTGAATCAACCGCCTCCTGCGATACCAAAAATCAAACCTGCGCTACAGAAGTCATTACATTAGATTTGACTAGACTTGAGTAGCTTAAATTCGCGCCAGTTGAAATCAGTGTTCCACACATTCCCAATTGTAACTTTAAAAGCACTATGTCTATACAGTTTTCGTGAACTGTCTCATCTTCCATGCCTACTGTTCGACAACCAGTAATATCTCGAGCTTAAGTACAGTAGTTCATGTCAATCTCAGTTATAGTGAAAATCATCCTAAATTTAAACCTATGTGTAGTCTATCCGCAATTGCATATAGGCCTAAATACGTTTTATTAAGATATGTGACGGTTATCTTCATTCAAATTGTTCAAATTTGATTATTTTGAATCATGAATCAGAACCCTTTGCATCCACGTTCACAGACCTTCTAATTCCACGTTCTGACTTCCTGAGAGGAATAGATTTGTATATAGAAACACTTCTGTATGCCTACAGTTAAAAACTAGCAAAAAGGTCATTGAAAGTAATTTACCATGGATGATGGGAAAGGCAAGAAGGGGTTGTGGCGTTGTGCAGTTCTAAAAATTCCTTAAAACAGCCCTGTAAGAGTGAACGTTACTGCTGAATTATGAATAGCCTAAGCAGGCCTACCAATAAAAGCATTAATATGAATGCAAGTAGCCTTTTGGCTTTACATAATTGAAAGGCATTTGCTAAAAACATCAGTGTTACTCTGTTATCATTGCTCATCAATAAATAATATTATCCTTCTTCAGCAATACGGTTGACAGACCGCAACCTATAGTCTAATCATCTAATCACAACGGTATCCGGACATTACCCCCCGGCCCATTACCCCCCTGCCATTACCCCCCTGCCATTACCCCCCGACCATTACCCCCCGTAGGACATTACCCCCCTGCCATTACCCCCCCGGTCGTTTACATTTAGGTCCAGTGTATGTATGTATGTATGTATGTACGTATGTATATATGTATGTATGTATGCATGTATGTACGTATTTTTGTATGTATGTATGTAATATGTATGTATTCATGTATGTAAGTATGCATGCGCGTATGTATATAAGTATGTATGTATGTATGTATGTAAGTATGTATAAATGCATAATTGCATACTCACATACACACTTACACACATACTTACATGCATACTCACATACATGCATACTTACATACATACTTACATACATACATATACGTACAACGTCGTACATACATACTTATAAACATGCATACTTACATACATATTTATACACACATACATATATACATACATGCATACATACATACATGCATACATATATATATATACATACATACATACATACATACATACATACATACATGCATGCATACATACATACATACATACATACATACATACATACATACAGACATACATACATACATACATACATACATACATACATACATACACTGGAGCAAAATGTAAACGACCGGGGGGTAATGGCAGGGGGGTAATGTCCTACGGGGGTAATGGTCGGGGGTAATGGCAGGGGGGTAATGGCAGGGGGGTAATGGGCCGGGGGGTAAAGTCCTAGACCCATCACAACTTGTGACGATTCAGACATAGCCAAGTCCCAACAGTTACAGCTTGACCTACCTGCCAGTTGCTTATATTTTAAATACAATTATTAAACTAAATTCGGGTGTTTAAATTTTCGGGTGAGGCAGTATAATAATAATTTTCGTCTATTCAACAATTTGGTTTAAAGACCGCAATGGAGTACAGTTGAAACAGTTTGCAGGAGCTCAGATTACAGAATACATAAATCTTAACTATAATAGCTGAACAGACAGCCTGCAATAGGCTACATGGAGCTAAAAACAGTTTAATTACAAAGCATATCCGCACAATAATAAATCACGCAACGCAGCTTTATCCCATTATAATTATGCAAAACTGTTTGGTGTAGGCTATCTATTTATTAAAGCACATTTTAAATCTTGGCAGGTAACTGCCATATAGGCCTACTAGTCCTAATGGACGCAAAGGCTGCGAGTTATTAAACATAATAGCCTAAGATTATTGATATTGCCATCGCAAAGTCTGCAAACAAAACGCGCCTAATGATGTCACTGGCTATGACTATTCATAATAAGGGATCGGCCAATGAAAAGGCGCTTAAGGCTGACAATGCTACGAAATCGGGTACGGAATGCCTATATGCGGGCGGGAGGGCGCGGTCATCCTTACACAATGGAGAACAATAGCAGGCATACATGGTGATTTATGATTAGACTATACCAATCGTTATTCATGGAATAATGGTAGCACTGTCGCAAGTCAAGAGAAGTTATAAAAATTACATTATTCTCTGGACAATGGGTCTGATTGTGTAACACTAATTAAAATGATAACAGAGTCCTAAGTTTCCTCAATACAGACATACAGCCATTTAATTAATATCGTGTGGCCAGTTTTTGGCCATGCTCCCTAGCTGATACCAATTAAAGATAAATCTTGATGGCCGTGTAAAGAATTTTTTTATATTAATTATAGATAAGAGAATTATAAAGCAATAGAGTGGGTAGGCCTATCCCTTGTTTGATATTGCCCTCGTTCCAAAGTTCATAAGTACACTGTGTAGTGTGTACACAGATGATACGGTAGGCTACATTACAATATTACAGGACATCGATTGTCTGAAGCAATAATGCGTTAACGACTTGTTCAAACAAACCTGCTCTCTTCATTGACAATAATAATTATTATCTGCTATCAGTCATGCGATCTTCTACAACAGCGTTTCCAAAATTGTCGGTAGGGAAAGTGGGCCGCGAAACTCTGTCAAGTGGGGCGTCATAGTCTTAACGGGAAATATTTACTTTTCCCCATTAATTTTAGGCGTATTCGCAAATTTTTAAAATTCATGTTATAAACAGCGGAGCATCAACATTTGTAAATTATGATTGAGCATTGATTGGAACCACTGCATGGAACCAGTAGATGGAACACTACATGGAACCAGCGGATGGAATAGTCTTCTTGA
The DNA here is from genome assembly GCA_945859605.1 of Lumbricus rubellus. Lineage (NCBI taxonomy): Eukaryota > Metazoa > Annelida > Clitellata > Crassiclitellata > Lumbricidae > Lumbricus > Lumbricus rubellus. The sequence goes on along the minus strand of OX243815.1, from coordinate 45,849,535 downwards.
ATCTCGACCATCTGCAGGACGCACTATCTCTGGAAGCATTTAGGTTTAAGTCATAGCTCATAACCTTTTCTAAACAGTCGTGATTATTGCTGTCAATAACTTCTTGAACATACATGGGCATACAGTATTATTTGATCAGCTCATTACTAGAGCTGCGGAAGTTAGGGCTTATAGGCCTAATGATTAGACTAATTATTATTGCAATTCCTACAAAACCTTTGGATCATCGTTGGAAAATCTAAGAGAAAAATCGTAGCCTAAGCTTATTAACTGTTTGATCTAGGGCATAGACCAACGCACTAAGTTTCAAGCGTAGGCCTACGTAAATCTGAGTCGTAGAAATTACGTAGAGTTGTAGAATTGGTTTAGAATCTAGACTTTTAGACGAATTAGAAACTAGAAAGCATTGAATGTCAGCATTTTCATTCATTAAAAATGCACACAATTAAAAATTTTGAACAATAGACTAGTTTAGCTTTAACATTTTTAAAATTTGATGGTCTTATCATAATGCTTAATGACGATTGCATGGTATGTCGCCAAATATGGTTGCAAGTTTAGGAGTGTGTTGTGTGCCAAACAAGATTAGAATCCTGATCTGCTCAAAGTGCTATAATAGATCGGACAGGCTATGGCCAGACGCTTATCCTACCGAGCAGTAACGATTTGCGATAATGAGAATCAATTAAGCCCGTTAATGGGCTGGATAAAAATTCTTGATAGTATATGGACTCTTGATAAGAATGTTTGATTTGATAAAGGCTTCATCGGACCATCGAACTTAGAAAGTCACGCTAATGAAATGCCGACGAAAACTAGTGACACTTGTGACAATGTAAGTAGCGTGCAACACTCGTGAGATGGCACGCGCGTCATTAAGAGTGCGTATACATACATTATTACATAACGGTATCCGGACGTTTCATCCTCGGACGATTCATCCCCGGACGGTTCATCCCGGACGATTCATCCAGTGGACGTTTCATCCCCGGACGGTTCATCCCCGGACGGTTCATCCAGTGGACGTTTCATCCAGCGGACGTTTCATCCCAGGACGTTTCATCCAGGGGACGTTTCATCCCAGGCCATTTCATCCCCCGGACGTTTCATCCCAATGGACGTTTCATCCCAGGACGTTTCATCCCAGGACGTTTCATCCCAATGGACGGAAATTTAAACAATTTAATCCTATAAAATTTCCACTGTAATAGATATAAAAAGTCAAAAATACTTGCAATAAAATAGCTTTCATTTTAAGAGCACATGAGCCTATATAACAGAATGAATCGACAGTAATTAAATATCATAAAAGAAGACAAAAGCCTAAGGTACTAAAGAACACATAATCCTATAAAATATCAATCTAATTCTAATAGATCTAAACAGTCAAAAAATACTTGGAATAAAATAGATAGGCTATCATATAAGAACACATAGGCCTATATAACATGCAATTAAATCATAATTATCATAAAAGAACACACAAGCCCGTAGAACCTGCGATTAAATAGATATAGGCCTAAATAGTTTCATATATTTTGAATAAAATAGAGATCATAAAAATTATTAGAAAACATAAGCCTATAAAACATGCAATAAAATCTATATAAAAATCTTTTTTAATTTAGGAGTAAAATAGATATAATATAAAAACGGGCTAGTACGTTCTAGGGGGGATAAGCCCGGAATAAAATACCATTTTCATGGTAAAAAATTATCGGGACCTACTTGAGGTTCGACTAATGCAACATATTATTCTCTCTATTTATTGTCCGGGATGAACCGTCCGGGGATGAACCGTCCGGGGATGAACCGTCCACTGGATGAACCGTCCTGGGATGAACCGTCCACTGGATGAACCGTCCACTGGATGAACCGTCCGGGGATGAACCGTCCGGGGATGAAACGTCCACTGGATGAATCGTCCGGGATGAATCGTCCGGGGATGAATCGTCCTGGTATGAAACGTCCTAGAATCTACATAACTAGGGTCTATAATATTACTAGGTCCAAGACTTTAAAAGTATAATTATGCGTGAAATCTGGCAATAAATACTTATACTTTATTGATAAGCGCGCATAGGACTAATGATATGGAGTGAATTCGTGTAATATTAGAGCCATTGTCGATTGTCATTTTAACGCATCAGTGACAGTTAGCCTACTGTAGACCTATAATATATAGGGCTATAGCCTATCAGCCTATATGGTAGATTGGTAGCCTGGGCACTGGGCAGAGTTTTATGTGAACGAAGTCGCTAGCAGTCGGTATCTTAGCGACTGACTTCGACTTGAGGACATAGCCTAATAGGTGCGGTGGATATCGGCGATTGACAGAACTGCATTCACAGCTAGACACAATGATGTCATGTAGCCTAGGCCTATAGCCTGTCTATGGTGTGTTAAAGTGGAATTCAGGATTCTTTAAGGGAACCAATAATTTTTTAAAGCAAGGAGATTCGCCATTTATTGCCATAATCTTTTCTAAAGTCATGCTGCATGGTAGCCGTCTGTAACCAGCGTTATAGCAAATAGGTGTCCCTGTTAGCGAGGTATTCATCCCTTAGGGTCTTCCTTATGGTTGCCATCCTGTTACGTGAAACATGCTACTGAGATTAATTGGTTGATGGCTACAATAAAATTGATTGATTGAAATGTCGTCACCGTATGGCGTGGTGGTGTAGTGGCTATGTTCGTTGCCTTGCAGCCGGATGGTTGCAGGTTCGAGTCCACCTCAAATCGCCGGGTAGAGACCTTGGGCAAGTCCTTCACTCGTAATTGCTCAGCGCTTCAGCGTTAAACTCCGATGCAGTGGCCGCGCTGTAGTCGGGAGCGCCTCTGAGTAGAGACCTTGAAGGGGCGCGATAACAAGTACGCACACAAACAAACACATCCGGTGACGTCATATATATAGACCTACACTTGCCATTCTCGAATACTACCCCTCCCTTCACACATCTGAGAAAACGCAGACTGACTTTTTCTCAGTCCAGAAATGCGGATGACTTTCTACGCCCACTCGAGTAGCCTAAACCTACACGTGTTAAGAGACGAAGATAAAAGCTTCAGTGTGTAGCTTTCTTGGCGTAGTTACAGACCTATTAGCTAGACTGGGCCTATAATTATTGGCTAAGGTGTTCGCCAAAGTGCCTCTAGGAGTGCATACCGGTACGCTTACTGGTGGTGGCAGGGACTTAGCCAGGAGAAAATTTCATGGGAGTTTTCCATTTCGGAAATTTTCCAATGAACACGATTGCCAAGTCACAGAATTAGTTCTGGCAATTCGCAAATAAAGACTTATTTTATTCCATGGAGTGAGTTGAACAATGAACATATTAACATATATAGGCTAAACTCATAAAATAATAGTTCTGCATTGGTAATGGGTCAAATCAGATAACGTAGGCTAACTCTAGGTTAACTATGTCAGTACACATGGGGACTAGAATAGGGTGGTGCCCACTCAAAAAGACGGGGGAGGGGAAGAACCACCCGACAAAACCACAGATGATGCCGGTTGGAGGACACATACGATGACACCCAATTCGAAAACAGGAAAATCGTCTAACGTTGCGTTCTGAGTAGCTTCTTGACTATTTTTAGGAGCGCTGTAGGCCCTATACATTTTCGGAATGAATAAAATGAATGCGTGAATCACGCATTGAAATCAAAATAATGTATGCGATAAATAGGTTATTGTGTTTGAACATGGGATCCCGCGCATAAGGTGTTTAGAGGGACACTTGCCTCCTGGAAAGCCGACATATTTTAAAACCAATTACCGGGTATGCATCTTGGTTTCAAAAATGTCCTCGCACTAAATTACTAAAAATTTAATGATATTGATAGGTCTACACTAAGTGAAATTGAAAAATTGACATCTTAAAATATCAACGAAAACACCTATGTCTACATGTATGTTCTTAACTTCCTGTCTTGCAGTTTCACGCTCTTGCCATAAATACTTGACCGTGACCATTTTGCTTTGCCCCTTCAGCAAAAATTTCTTCGGGCTCCTCTGGTATTGAAGCGACGCCCTGATATCGACTGCTAGAGTAGATCGTCTCATACTCGAGTACTTTCGTGTTTATTCATGTTTTGCACCAAGGATAACCATTGTCTTCGCAAGCTATTCAAGTATTCTACTAGGCCTACTCGAGCGTACACTTTATCTAATCGGTGCTGAGATTAACCTCGGTCTGAAGTGCACACAACGATAGCTGCATAACTCTACCTGTCTTCAGAGATAGACAAATCTATTTTCAGCAAATCCGTTCATAAACTGACACAGAAAATTGCGTTCATTGAATTTCAACTTTGTGTCAGGATTGCCAGGTCGCGAAAAGTGCGAGTTGGGCTACTTTTTAACGCGCTTAGCCTACGACTGAAAAATTTCATGTTCGCAACCTCGCGATTTTTTGGGCTCCTTTTGAATTTTCCCGCGGTCGCAACGGCGACATTGTGAATTCTCATTGTTTGACTAGGTTACCTTTACTAGCTTGGCCTATCATTTATATGTTTGTGTTGCTATCTTAATTATTAGTAAATACATGCTGAATGGCATATGGACTTGTCTACGGTAAGAAGTAAGAACTACGCAGTGTGCCATCTAAATTTTTACGTCGATGGTTTCGTCACGTGTCTTGTGACGTCACTAACGACACCAATAAAGTGCGTATAGCAATGAAAAATGTGAATTATTCATTCAGCGGCTCACATAGCGACTTTTGGGCTACTTTTTTATTATATGATTCGCGACCAAGCCTTTCCGAAATCTGTCAACTCTAGGTAGCCTACGTTAGTCGCGGATGTCTCTGGTCCAATTCAAATAGGCGTGTAGGCCTACCTTCACGGGATATAGGGCATCAACCACCTCGAACTAGCTGCCATGCACCACCTACTGCACGAATATGGACCTCTAGCTCCGTCGCATCTTCGATTTCAATGCGGATATACTCGTGCAGATTGATAGTCAGGCTCTAATAATCTAGATGAAGGACCAACTTTACCTTAAACAAGAATTTATTGATGCCATTTGATGGTGGTGAACATGGTCACGTGATGGAAAGTCACCCGCTCTTGACCTTTACCCTCCACTTTGACCTCTTTCATTGCCGTTCTCAACTGCTCTCTTAAATGCATGCATGCATAAATTAGGGAGCTCTGTGTTCCCCTTATCCAACCAATCAGGTCGTCGATCGCTGCGCTCTTCTAGACTTGGTTCTTCTGACATTCCTGGGGAACATATAATTATAATTATAAGCTTACAAGCAGTGATGAATCGCCAAAACTCAAAATCACAAAACAAAGTCATGGTTTGAACGCAGTAGTCAATTAAGAGTCGCAGATATATAGAACTTTTACGCAACTTCTTAAAGGTGTCTAAATTTGACAAATTTTATTTCGTGCGGCGGTTGTGAACATTTCTAGTGATCAAGTAGAATGCCAGTTGGGTGCAGAGATGATATAGCATCGTTGATAGTTTGTGAAAGAACATACAAACAGCGATGAGTCACCAAAAACAAAGACACAAACTATCATCACAAACAATCAACGATGATATATCATCACATTGGTCCAGAGTTTAGCTAAAGTTCAATGGAGCAAAGGCCGCAAACGTTATTGACGTTCACCGAAGCTATAGCGAAAAATACTCAGATCACACGAAAGCAGAGGCGAATAGGTGATTATTATAGTACTAATTATTACCGTTATAAAAGCGTCGAAAATGAATCGGCAGTTTATAATAATAATATAAAAAAGAAAAATAATAATAACTAGAATTATAGCAATTATAATAATTATAATGATAGTAAAAATACTACTACTAACAATAATTACAATTATAATAATTATAATAATTATTACTCAAGTCTTCTCTCGCAGGTCGGTCCTCACTTCTCGGACGGCAGGTGCGGCGGCCGAGAGAACTGTGAAAGACTTCCAATTGTCTTATAAGCTTACCCACCTTTTTGTTCTCTTGGCCTTCGAAACTATTTTATCGATTGTGTTGAAGTTCTTTTCGCTGGATGAGTTTAGTCGTTGACGCGATATGAGTGATGGATATTATAACATTGGTTAGAAGCGTTTTAAAGGTGTGCAAACGATGCGTGCATCATTGAACGCCACGCAGCTTTGTCGACGGTAGGCCTACTCTGATTATCAAGGCGTTAAACCTTTTGCAGAATGTGACAGGCCTGCAGGGTAAGCCTACCAAATAAGCCTGAGCTCCAAGATTGGGGAGGTGCCTAGGAGGGAGCTCGGTGAGCCCCCCAGCAATTAGTGTGCAAAAAACTTAATTGCCGATTTTTTTGCATACAAATAATTAAAAAATTAGTAAGGCTTGAACTTTTTTCCACAAATTATATTGTGTAGTTTTAAGGTTTTTCGGACCAGAATAACACGTTTTTCTGCTTAGAAATTTTGACCCCCGAGCCCGCACACCACGGTCCATGATTCTTCACCATTGCTTATCGAGGAGAATGGAGCTGAAGTTGATCATTACAAACTTTCTCAGAACGTCATTCAAGTTTGAGGCAGTAAGAGTTTATGCCAAAGCATCAGCCATTTATTTATTTATTAATTCGTCCACTCGTTCATTCATTTAGGCATTTATATAGCCCCTCTCAATATGACGTAGGGCCTATATGCAATTATGCATAATGGGAGCGACCAAGAAAAACTCCCATGATAGGCCTAGTCTTAAAAAGTTACTAAATTATATTTGGTCATACGTCATATTTAATGAAGCACATATATAGGCCTACAGCAGACTGACACTCTGCCACAAGCGCAGTAATGACAATAATTACATTGCTTTTTTAAAACCAACTATCCCAGTTCTGTGACTTAAAGCTTTAATCTCTTCTCGGCGATGATTAACTCGACTCTCTAAGAGTCTAAGTACCTATCGGTATAAAATAGACCTGATAACAAAAGTAGCATCACAGGGCAGAGTGCATTAAACGTTATCCAGCAAAGACTAAAGAGACACAGCCTATAATAGCCCACCAAAAGTCTACATTCAATATAGGCTTATGGCCTGTACAATTGCGCAATATTGAGTCAATAATATCCTAAGGCAGAAGAGTATAGCGAACACGCGCAAAAGACTACTCATCGCAGACAAGTAACATCAGAAACGTAGTCGTCTATAACTGTATCCCACGACTACACTCTAGGACAGTGTAGGTCTAAGACTATCGCAGGGCATTCCCGAAATTCCAGAAATAGCTCTCACGCGCATGTCACACAGCCGACGTCATAAGACGGATCGTATCCATGACAGCGGCTGACTATCTTAAGACTTAAGAAGAGTAGGGCGTGGTCCTTGTACTTGGATCTACATGTACCCAAGATTTAGACGCATTAGCCTAAAATACTAGGCCTTCTTCTAGGGCAGCTGTGACCAGCCAACTATGACGCCATTGTTACAAAAATAACACTTCAAATAGTCACTTCAATTGTCAGGCCTACAGAACAAATGCAATGCAATATTACGTTCTTTGGCACCTAAGAATTTCATGGAATGCCATGCCGTAGAATACAGTGTAATGCAAATCATTGCAATGTTATAATACCGGTGACACGAAAAGGATTATCCCCTCTGAAAGCTATCCGGGGGGATGAATTAATCTATCCCCCGGATGGAATTAACCGGCCTAGACTATCCGAAGGGATGAACCATTCTATCCCATTTTTTGAAAAATTTGTATAATTAAAACATTTATACTCTAATCAAAATTTAAAGTGACTAATTGTTTTAATTGTTCTAAGCAATGTTCAGAGAAAGGCAACTCGAATTTATTTTGTGTCTCCGAGTGTTTTTAAGTGTTTTAAATGTTTTAAGTGCTATAAAACCAAAGCAAAACAAATTATCTAGTAGGAATAAACATACCTGTTAGTGTCATTGTTAAAAACAAAGCAGATGAAAATTAACTTGCAAAAATAAATCCACGCGGAAGTGGTTTTTTCGACTTTTCCTCATTTGGGGGATACTATTAATACGGGGGATACTCTATTTTGTGACACCGGCACGCTGTAAAATAGTCTCATTTAATGCAGTTTTAAATGTTAAGCGGTGTAAAATTATGTAATTTGATGCAATTTTAAATTAAGTGAGCTGTAAAACAATGTCAGGCAATGCAATTTTAAATGTAATACTGCAAAAATAATGTCATTTTAACGTAATTTTATGCAATGTGATGTGGGCCCTAATGCACCTCAAGTTATTCTACAACCATACATAACCAGTAGCCAATATATCCCAGACTGCACCGCGTTTCCGGAAACATCTTTCTTTTGAATTCCGCAGTTTACCGATTCCTCCACCACCATTGGAGCCATTCTGACTAGTGTGCACTGCGATAGACGCTACATAACTTCATGGACACAATACAATGCAATGCAATACAATACAATATTATGCAATGCAATGCAATGCAATACAATACAATACAATGCAATACAATGCAATCATTGCCAATCATTCATCATCATTATCTTCTTCCACAGGCTCTTCCATCCATTACCCCTTCTCGGGGCTTTCCCACTCAAATTCAAGAGCGTCGTATCAGAGGAGTTGACCACCAGATCGATGTCCAGTCGAGTCCGGTTACCATGGACACCAGAAAGAGGAGCATGAACATGGTTTTCTTAAAACAGGTTTTGCGTGAAGGCGCAGTGGTGTAGTGGGTATGTTCATTGCCTTGCAGCCGTAGGGTTGCAGGTTCGAATCCACCTCAAGTCGCCGCGTAAGGACCTTGGGCAAGTCCTTAATCACTCGCAGTTGACCATACGCTTCGGCGTGAAACTCCGATGCAGTTTCCGCTCTGTATTCGGGAGCGCCTCTGAGCAGCGAGCTTTAAGGGGTGCTATAACAAGTAAGCCTTCAAACAAATACAAACTCATATAATGTCCCGTGGATTTCTGTAGCGCTACATTTCCCAATAAAAAGCGTGCTTAATCATCTTCAAGTATAGACGCACTTTCAATACACCCTTCATTCGTCGACTCAGCGATCATGTAGGCTACCGTTTTACTTCCTAAGACAATCGAAGGCGTCGTGACGATCATTGTTTCAAGTGCTCTGAATAATAATTCTATGAAGCATCCTTACGCTTACGACATCCTGCGACCTGCGGTAATAGCCTACGTAGCCTAAAAATAGAAAAGCTCTCCTATTATAAAGTGGTGGACTAGAGAGACGCAGGCTTCAATGAAATGGTGTAGAAGTCGACGATTTTTCTTTTGCAAGTTATCAGCGTTTGGTCAAAGTTTCATACTTGAGGGGAACTCACAGAGAGGATAGGCTATCAATAGATGATACTGTGGACAGTCTAACCAAAGCTTCAAATAATACTCAGTTGGACATTAGACACAGATTTAATCGGACAAGTGTAACAGTTGGGGATATCGCAAGTGTGTCGAGTTAGAGAGAGGCAGTCGCCTTCCTGCTGTAGCTCGGACGAGTTCGAAGAAAGTCCGAAAAGTCTACTGAGCAAAGACAGTTCTGTTCAAGCCGTGAGAAATCGTTTTTCTAAGACTACGCTGAACTTAGTTCCACGTCTGTTTACGATAGGCCTACTGAAGCCGCGCTTTGGACTGCTACGATACACGTGATTGTTTTTGGTCTATACCGTTGAAACTTGTGAGTTTCGAAGAGACTTCTTGATGCAATAAAGTCGTTCACGGAAAAAAAGAAAATCGGAAAGATGAAAACTTGTGAAAAGATGTCGAGAGTTTGTTACTTAACGCTCATCGTGTACACAGCGAGTTTGTTGTTTGTACCGTGTCACACAGCAACCACCCAAAGGTAAGATTTGCACACGAATTTTTTCCGCTCAATTATGTCTTAAAATTTACAACAGTAAGCGATACTTGTTGCGAAGGATTATCCTATATTTTTCAATACCAATATAGCGTATACATGCATGTACTAGGTCAGAGGTGTCAACCCTTTTTTAGTGGCGGGCCAGTGTGAACATCGTCCAACAAGTGGCGGGCCAGTGTGAACATCTTTCAACAAGTGGCGGGCCTGGGTGTCGAAGCTCCTGAGCAAAATTTGGTAGTGATCTGAGAGGAAGCTCCGGGCTTGGTCATAGCCAATTCCCAGAAGATTTAAAATACTATAAGTGTTTGGTAACCTTCATAATTTTTTTAACAGACAACCAACCGGAAACCACAGATACACGGTCTACACATATTGTTTCTGAGAAAAAGTGATGTCAGTAAAGAAAAACCTCCATGTATTTGGCGCTGACTGTAAAATATAAAAATTTAAACTTTTATCCCCCTAATTTTGTGATCTTTAGGGAAGGCTCCGCGGGCCTGCAGAAAAAAATCGTCGGCGGGCCAGAGATGGCCAGCGGGCCAGCTCTTTGACACCCCTGTACTAGGTGAAAAGTTCCCGAAGCCTTCGTAGGGATACAGGCTATGCTATAAGGATCTTGAATAACCTCAGGACTGTGATGGCTCAATAAAAATGGACCCTACTGATTGGATGTAGCGAAGAGGTCTACATGATTGTACAATGTAAGCTTACATGCATGCAGGAAGTGCAAATGTAAATGTAAATATGTGAAATTCGTCTGTGTCATAAAGACTCACATAAGAAGATATGGGGAGACAGAGACAGAGGCATACAGAGACAGAGAATGAGACAGACAGAGAATGAGACAGACAGAGTTGGTCAGTTTTCGCAGAAGTTACATTTACATTGGGTACAATTTGTTCGTATGCGGACGTTTCGTCCACGGACGATTCGTCCACGGACGATTCGTCCACGGACGATTCGTCACAAGGAATAAATTGAATAAATCCAGCTTCCGTTTAGACACGCGTTCAAATAATCGTTCCAACTCCTATTTGAGCAAGACCTATGCTTCGCAGATCCAATTTCCATTCTTGAAATAATTTGTTTCATCATTCCAGATTCTATTTCAGAAAAAAAACTACGTTTTTTCATCCAATTTCCGCTAAAAACTATATTTTTCACCAAAAACCTTCTCTTTAAGCTATGAAATCTTTCCATAAATCCCACTTCCATTTCAGGAAAACATATTTTCATTAATCCCGCTTTCATGTTACAAGAATTCTTTTCATCAATCTATTTTTACTCAACCACCGCTGGACGAATCGTCCGTGGACGAAACGTCCGCGAACCCAATTTGTTACAATTACAATTGCAATTACAGTTGCAACCACAATTACAATTGCAGTTACAATTACAATTGCGATCAGAGTAACAATAACAATTACGGCTTCAACTGAAGATGTAATTACAGTCACAATCATAGTTACAACTACGGTTGCAACGACAGTTGCAATTACAGTTACAATTTCATTTGAAATTACAGCTACAACTGCAGTTACACTTAGATTTACATTTTTGCAATCACATTTACATTTGCAATAATATTATAATAATTATTATTCTTTAACTCGGCCACTGGTTGCATTCTGGCAGTGCCAGTCCGAAACCTGGATAAAGGAGGAGGGTGACGCTAATGATTTTTGCTATCACAGAGTACGTCGTTAAACTGAAATTATCAGAACCGCTATATAACCACGATCGACAGTGCTCGCATTCTGACAGTGCCAGACCCACGTCTTGAGTAATGAGGAGGGCGACACTTATCATGATCTTTGATCTTTAAACGTCTAAACAAAATGGGATTTATTTGAAACTGTCTTCGAATCAATGGCACAGTTGTGACTAGCCTACTCACACCAAACGCCACTATATCCGTAGTGCCAGTACTTACGAGTAGTGCCAGTACAAAGCTGGGTAAATAGAGGAGGGAGACGTCAGCGTCTCTCATCATTATACCCATTCCAGTTTTCTAGTCATATATTAATTTGTGAGTTAAGTGTCTTCAGAAGTCACACTATCGCAATGGCATCGAAGTTTCGTGTCCTGAGTGCATGTGTGCGTTTGTCTATCTGTCTCTGTCTGCCTGCCTGCCTGCCTGTCTGTCTCTGTTTCAATACTCTTTACTCATCTCCGCCACGTCAGTTGTTCGTATGTCTGCCTATATGCCTATCATATCCGTCTGTTTCCTCGTGCTCCTCCCCCTTCTTCTTACAATTCCCATCCCAATTCCTCTCACCCTCTCGAGAATCTGCTTCTTCTTTCTCGTTCTTTTCACACTTCCTTCTCTTCTATTCCGCCTTCAATTCTACCAATTATTATCTCTTCGAACATCTTCAATGTCTGCTTCCGTCTCTATTAGCCTAATACCTGCTGTCTGCGCATCATTGTCTGTCTGTCTGTTTGTCTGTCTATCTACAGTGTATGTCTATTTCAGTTGTTCGTATGTCTGCCTATATGCCTATCCCAGCCGTCTGTTTCCTCTTGCTCATCCCCTTTCTTCTTACAATTCCCATCCCAATTCCTCTCACCCTCTCGAGAATCTGCTTCCTTGTCCTTCCTTTGCACCTCCTTCTCTTCTGCTCCGCCTTCAATTCTACCAATAATTATCTCTTCGAACATCTTCAATGTCTGCTTCCGTCTCTGTTCATATATATGCAGTCTGCGCATCGTTGTCTGTCTGTCTGTCTATCTGTCTGTCTATCTGTCTGTCTATCTGTCTGTCTATGTCTATTTCAGCTGTTCGTATGTCTGCCTAATGTCTATCCCATCCGTCTGTTTGTCTATCTGCTTGCCTTCATATCTAGGTGTCTATTTGAGTGCTTGTTCGTACATCTGCCCATGAATGTCCGCCTGACTGTCTATCTTTCTATCTGTCTCTTTTTCTGTCTGTCTGTCTTCCTGTCTGCCTGTCTGTCCGAACCATCCTCTACGATGAGGTCATTCATCCTAACTGTGACTTGTTTGCAGTAGGGGAGGTTGCACGATAAGTGTCCTTGCTCTGTCACTGTCTCTGTCTCTATCTCTATCTGGAAGTGGCGTTCCCTCTATGCGTATCCGTATCTGTTGCTTCGTCTTTTTGTCTATTCCTGCATATCTGTATGCGTCTCTCTTTCTAAATGTCTCTGTCGATATCGGTGGCCTGAATCTCAGATCTTCTTGACCTGTGTCATGCAGATTCTACTCTATGTCAAGAGTGTCTCTTATCTCTTAAGATACCGTACAAATTTGCCGATGTTTCATTAGAGAAACGATTGTTACAATGGCGCAGTGGATAAGTCGTTTGCCTCTAAACCACAGCGAAGAGAGTTCGATTTCCGGATACGTTTTTGATGCCCCTATATGGGAAAATTACCTTCCTCCTTGACTATGGTGCTAGTGCTAACTAAATTCGGTAAAGTCCAAACAATTAAGTGCATAAACGCAATGATAGAACTTTACTTAAATACAGTGTAGTGTGCACATTAGCCCAATATGAGTGCATTAACAAACAACATAGAAGAGCTGCACATGGCAGGTAGTTGTGCATATATGAAGTGCAAGCGACTTCTTTTTCTTAGCCTCGGTATACACGAGCGGATGGTCAATCCTCCACCTCGCCGTCCCACCTTCTCAACGACAGCATGCGTTCAGTGTCTGTAATTTATAACGTATACATAAAATTTATTATAAGAAGTTTTTAACAAATCTAGATTTGAACTTACTGGCTGTATGCCATAGGAAGAGGCAGGTTTAATAATGAACTTTAACAAACTAGATTTTCTGCTTACTCTACAGCGTCGTGATAACGAGTACAACACCAGCAAATACGGCAGAAGATGTTTCATCAACCTTCGAAACCCCCTCAAACGATACGACTTCGAACGAAACGTCATACGAGACTACCGCACCAGCCGAACCATCCACCGCGCCATCGGAAACTACAACTACGTCAGCTTCAACGGTAACAACAACGACAACTGAGCCGACTACAACAACTACTACTGTAACCGTTGTACCAACCACCTTAGAGGAAACTACTGTGACTACAACAACAACAACGACGACGACTACTGAAGCTTCAGCTTCACCGACTACAGAAACTACAACTACTACACCAGAACCTACTACCACTACATTGCCCCCAGCCACAGTAACAGACAGCCCCACTACCACTACAGTAGCTTCGACAATTCCAGATGTTACGACAGCCACGTCACCACCGTCAACTGCGTCATCTTCTTCACCATCTTCTCCAACGTCAATAGAAACAACAACTATTTCCACAGCTCCATCATCTACTACTTCAACTGCAGCTGCTGGATCTTCAACAGATGCTCCTTCAACTGCTAGTACGCTAACTACGACAACTACTCCACTCCCATCTGATACTACTACAGCAACTACTACTACTTCAACTGCAGCTGCTGGATCTTCAACAGATGCTCCTTCAACTGCTAGTACGCTAACTACGACAACTACTCCACTCCCATCTGATACTACTACAGCAACTACTACTCTAGCAGGTACTACAACTGTTGGTTCAACTACAACAACTCCGACAACAACTACAACTCCAGTATTCACAGGTTCTACCGAATTGCCACCATCCGAAGGCACCGATGCAACAACAGTTGTTCCAACAACCTTACCAACAGGTGGGATTCAGATTCGCAAATGTCTCGTTCCGTAGTGCGACATACTTTCATCATTCATCCATTCATTTAGCCTACTCCAACTGAATTATTTGCTTCTTCCTTGGAACTTTTTGTCTTGAGCTTTCTAATGGTTAGCCAATTATTATTAATTTTTTACAGGTCTAATACCATTGTTGTTACCGGTACTGTGCTGTTGTTTTTATGTTATTATTACGAGAAGACTTACAGGGCGCAGGTTCAATGCCTGAATACACTCAAAAAGCGCTAAAGGAAAGAAGGTTCAGTTGTATGGTATGACGGACGGAAAGAAGAAAGGAAGGATGGATGGACGGAACGATGGAAGAAAGGAAGAGTATAAGTAAGCAAGCAAGCAAGCAAGCAAGTAAGTAAGTAAGTAAGTAAATAAGCAAGGAAGTAAAAAGTTAAGTCAGTAAGTAGGTAAAGTAAGTAATGTTGAAGGAATCAAGGAAAGAAAAATGATCTAATAGTCAGCAGCCTACATGTATTAATAACAATGACGATTGTCTCGATCTGTAGTGGCGACGACTCCAACCGTTTCCCCTGGGGACGACAACGGGTTGTCTGATGGAGAGGAGATTGCGATCATCGTCTGTACTATGGTCGGTGCACTGCTTATCATCGGACTCGTTGGATACCTCATCTACTACTTCTGCACGAAGAACAGGTAGGCTAGCTATAATACGCTGCAGAAGTAACACGTCAATGCGTGTATTCTATTACAGGCTACATGTTGGAAACTTAAAATTTTCTTTGCCCAAATTTGAATGTGCATAACTTCGGACTCTGTTCGTTGAATTGGATAAAATTTTCAGAAAATATTGATAATTGGTCCCTCGTACATTCTCTGAAATTTTATAGAGTTTTATTTAGAACTGACAAGTATATCGCCAAAACAAAAAAGGGGATCAGTTCAATTGGGACACCGTGTACAGGGATTTATATAATAGGCCTAGTGCATGAGGACCTTGGGTAAGTCCTTCCTTCACTCACAATTATTGCTCGGCGCTTCGGCGTGAAACTCCGATGCAGTGTCCGCTCTGCATTCGGGAGCGCCTCTGAGTACGGACAGCTTGAAGGGGCGCTATAAAAAGTGCACATACAAACATTACAACGAGCATCATTCTGAAACCCGCTTACAAGGGTCAAGTGATCCAATTAACTTCAAAACCTGGGCTTGTCTCTAGAAAGTTTAATGGATTATTTACTGGTAGATCGTTTGCTTAGCTATGTTGATCAAAGTGTGAGCCCGTGGATAATTGATATCTATGACAGCTGCATCCATTGCAGCAATTTTGTCGATTTTACTGATACCACGACTGTGAAAGTGGCAGCGGCTATAGTGATGATGATGATGATGATGATGATGTTGATGACGATGATGATGATGATGATGTTGATGACGATGTTGATAATAATAATGAAAATGATGATGATAGTAATAAAAATGGTAGGCTACTAAAATGATATCGATAAACAGACAACAGACTTTGATTTTATAGGTACTAGATAATATTGAAGTCTTTTAGGGATCCTGCATTCATCAAGGCATAAAAATATTTAAAAAAATAAAAAGTAGTATAGTAGCAGTAGCAGTAGCAGTAGCAGGAGCAGGAGGAGCAAGAGCAGGAGGAGCAGGAGCAGGAACAGCAGCAGCAGCAGCAGCAGTAGTAGTAGTGGTAATAAATAACTGATAAGGATAATGATAGGCTTAATGATGACTCTTTGTATACAGTAGTCTAGGATACGTCTCTTTAATAATTGCACATGTATTGTCATTTTTTTCACAGAGCAACTCATAAAAGCTACGACATCAGTCTCGATGCTATCTAATCAGAACAGCGAAAAAACAACAGAAGAATGCGACAAATTGAAACTTTATCCTTCCTAGTCCTGACAGAATTTTCCGAAGGGTAATTAAAACTGGCGCTAAAGTAATTTCAACCTAGCGTCATCTAGTGGCATTATGAGTCGTATACGTCAAGACAAGGATTGAAGTCCAATGTGCCGGAGTGCAATCATCTGCATAAGTGGCTCGTAACATTGTAGGTCCACGAATGTCCCATTAGTCATAGGTTTATAATTTATTGCTTTTAAGTGTTTGGATGCTGGTCCATTATTAGGCTATTATTAGCCTATTATTATTATTATTACTATTATTTTTTTATATTTTTTAGCGCCCGAGGTATATATTACTATTATTATTATTGTTATTTTTTATATTATGAATGAGTTGGCATAAATAACGTTAGGCCCAAATATGCCCATCATGGATGTTCCTATCTTATAGACCTGAAAAGGACCAATTGGGCCTAGCCCACTCGCAGCAAATGTCACCTTTATTCTGTTCTTTTTGTATTTAACGAAAGCTGTCTGCTTACATGTAATGTAACGCACAATAAAGAAGCTAAGTTACATGTGGATCAGGCTGAGACTGTTTTGTAAATAAGCGAGCTTTTAGCGCTTAGCAAGACATTTAGCCTAGTGAAAGAAAATGCCGTAGTTTGACCTACTTAGAAATTAATTAGTTATGTCACTCGATATTTGAACCTGTTGCATGTTTCATGTAAAGCTGCATGTAAATAAAAAATAATCATTATTTATTTGTTTGAACTCGAAACATATGTATATATATATATATAAAGACTTTATGAAGGTAGCGTGTTAATGCAGCTAACAGGATATTAGAGTAAGCGTATTATAGTCAGCCGCAAGTCTACGAAAGACGCAAGAAACTAGGTCACAACTTTATAGTCTATGTAAACAAAGTATCCAGTCCTGTTATTCTGGAACTGTGATGACCTAGTTTTCTGCTTTGTTCATCTCGAATGCTATTTTTAAAATAATTATAATTATCTCGATCAATGGTTGTTATCAGTGGGAAATTGGGAATTATGATATCATGCATAATAGGAATAGGCCTATCAATAGGCTAGTTGTCGTAATTATCTGTGACGTATCGGAATTAAAACTTATGGAATCTGTGATCGAATTGACGACATCATGATGCCATGGTTAGGTTACCAATGGCAACGACGATGACGTCAGACTCTGTCTGCGCTAATTAACGTCACAGGAAGCAAAGGATAGCAAAGATGTTTGATTTAGGATATTATTATGCGTGCAATTAATAATCTAAGATTTGTTAATCGCAGATTAGCAGTTAAGAGATGTAGGTTAGCCTATATATAATGGTGCTTAGATACGGTCATTTACATTTTATTTATTGATTTGACGCTATAATCATCTTAATGACCGACTAACATCTTTAAATAACTGATTTTATTGTTATTGTTATGCAGGATTCATTAGCATACACAGGCCTACATACAGTTGGAGGCCTAGATAAATTTTGGTGCTGTAAATTTCCTGTGATATTTCGTTGATAATAAAATGATACGGAAATGGCTGTCAAGAATTTGGTTTCGGCATAATTATGGCAAGTTTATCCGGGACCAACGCGCACATGTTGGTTAGGTTCAGATGTAGGCGTCGTGAAGATCGGTTAGGGTTAGGGATAGGGTCAGTGTCGTAATTCGGTCTCGGATACTATAAGTTTGCCTTTGCATAGGCCTAAGCGTAGATTCCCCATAAAGTATATATATATAAATAATTATATAATATTATATAATATATATATATATAAAATTATATAAGGCAGAGGGCTAGATTAAACACTACATGCAGGTCTATTAATTAATTATGGGTTACTATACTATACTATAGTCCAAGGCGAGGACAAAGAGCTGCGATAAGGATCACTTAGTAGGCCTATATATAAAAGTAAGATACCGTAACGTTCAGTATCAGACACTAATTGCAATTGATGGAAAATTAATCGTCTGATAATTGTAGCCTACGTGACAGAAACATACACGTACAATTCAATGCTTGAGTTGACGAGCCATAGCCTATCATGGGCGCATTTAGCAGGTTCCAGATCAAAACACCCGAAATATTTAATTTCCGAAACTGTGTGTGTTTTCTGTTTATTTATAGTGACCTGTTCGTTGGACATACCAAATTAACCCCCACAAATTTTCTGGCTACGCTATTGAGTCATATGATCATGCCCAAATGGGTCTCTATGAGAATAATGAGACTGATAGGGGGGGCGGTCTTATCAAAGACCCACGCGAGGTCCTATGAGACCCAAACGAGGCCCATATAGGGCCCTTAAGATTATGTCCACTAGCATACTGGCAGGAGATCCCAGCGTTAGCGAGATTAGGCTAAATGATAGAAGTCGTAGACCTAATCAATGGTCCACGAATCGCGCTAGCCTATAGGCCTAATAATTATTGAAGTTATAGAGCTACTTCAGGTTTCGAGAACAATTTTCTTGCATAGGCTACTTCAGAACAGGAAGATGTAGACTCACAACCGTGACGATTAAATTCGCAAGAAACAGACAAATTGATGTCATCAGAAACGAGCACGCCTTGATCTTAAGAACAAAACAGAAGTGCGTGGCGTAATATTTTCAGTTTAATGACACGTAGGCTACTGCAATGACAAGGATCATTAACGCCAGCCTACGCCTTCATCCAGGCTTTGAGTGGCAGGCACTCCCATCTAGAGTACGAAAAGTGGCGGAAGTTGTAAAACGCGCTTCATAATTTACAGGTAGCCTAAATGACTAATCGCGTAAACGATAAAAAGGTGTGTGCTCGATCACTGGCGTTAACCAATTATTGTGGGATTTACAAAACGATTGACATGAAAATAAACAAATTAAATAAATTAAAATAAAAATTATAAAATTATAAAACACTAAAAAATATTAAAATATAAGATATTAAAATAATAAAACAATAAAATAAATTAATTAAATAAAATAAAATTCAAAGTGGGATAAAAATACGTTTCGGACATAGGCTACACTGTTCCGACACCCATAGTGGGGATGGGGGGGGGGGTGTAGCGACACACTGTTCTCAATGGATGAGAAATGTCGACCACGTACATCATCACTTGAGGCGTCAACGAGGGGCGTGGGTCCTTTAATAATATGGACCCCTTAAAGCGGCTCTTGACTTTTCAAAAATAAATTGCACACATGCATAGCCAGCTTTAGACAACGCCCTAAGGACGCACGTGATCAAATTCTCGAAAGCAGGTTAGCTGTAGGCCTAATCGGCCGTGTCAGCATGCACTTCAAATCGAAAGACAAATCTGTTTTCGACAGACCGATCAGGAAGAGCAGGCATATAAAAACTAGTACGTCGTGATAAGTAGTATAATCGTGTGCAGATTCCCCTGTTCAAGCCACACTTATTATATAGGATTCGGTACGTGCATCCTAAATTTTTATTACCGTTCAAGAGAGGTAAAAGCTCTTTGCAATGAAGTCAACTATACCTTCCTGATTAAGACTTGTTGCTGTTTATTTGTTTAATGACACTTGTGTAGGCCTAATATCACGGATGATTTAATGTCACTCTCCTCCTTTCTCCTGTCTTTGGACTGGCACTACGAGCAGTGGCGGTGTTGCCTGATTAAGATTTTGTCTGTACACACTACACAGTAATGTAACCTATGTAACTTTATCTGTACCGGTATAGGCCCACGTAGGCCTACAGAGTTCAATAATTTTATAGGCATCTCTAGGAAATGGGAGTTTCCCCCCACTTCCCTCGGAACGATTTTCCCAGAAAATGCGTCTATACATTGCCCCATGTATGCAATGTAAACGTGCGGAGTCGCGGGAACCAGTTTATTCACAGGCGCTCACTCAAAATAAATGTCGAATACGCAGTTCTCTTATATCTATAGAGTGCACATGTGCAATGCGTGGCATGATGAAGTGTTGAGATTAACCCAAGTAAAATACGCACAAGATTTCATTCCAGTACCTTAGTGATCGTCCTTCGGCCGCTCGTTCGTCTCCCTTCCCCCCCCCCCCAACCCCCCACCACATCCAAGGACCAAGTCTGCGCCGCTATAACTGGTGCTATCAATGCCTATCAGGTAAGTATCATTAGCGTATTTGGCCAAGCGGTTTCGGGGATGTCCCGTTTAAGTTTCGAAATGGCAGTGAGGAAGTTCAAAAACAAAGCCCCAGACCAGAGTCCACAATTATCTGATCCATTGAATTTTGTTGCATGTCTGCAGTAATGATAAATTAATTATAACAAGTGACGCTATTTATATCTCGTTTTCCTATTGGCTCCTGATTATAAGCACTGAATACGGAGTGAAGAATGGTCTACGAATAACCTTTATTGGGACAAATTACTCCGAACTATCACCATGTCACTGAGAGACCAAGATGTCTTGGAGTCAATTAAGCCGTTGAGTTCAGACAGACAGACAGACAGACAGACAGACAGACAGACAGACAGACAGACAGACAGACAGACAGACAGACAGACAGACAGACAGACAGACAGACAGACAGACAGACAGACAGAGACAGAGCAACACAAATCCAACAACACATTGAAAACGTTGTCAATTCTTCATAAGAAGATAAAGTCGAGCGTCTGTGATCTTCCTGTATTTACACGAAACCGTATTTCAACGAATGGCCGATCATGCAAGATCATGCGATGCCAGTAGTTCGGCCCTACACAAAAAGTGCACTAAAAATTATTTACAT
Organism: Lumbricus rubellus; assembly: GCA_945859605.1. Taxonomy (NCBI): domain Eukaryota; kingdom Metazoa; phylum Annelida; class Clitellata; order Crassiclitellata; family Lumbricidae; genus Lumbricus; species Lumbricus rubellus. The sequence goes on along the minus strand of OX243815.1, from coordinate 45,828,408 downwards.
GTACCTGACCAAATCCATTCACAAGGCTCCTTAGTCTTTACACATAAATTATGCAAATAATGCAGCACATGCACATCATGAATATTCAACGTTATGCTTATGCATACATATATATAATATATAATTATATATACTCATTCACTCATGTGCAAATGTAGTCATATAAATACACACAACACCAAATATACATATTCATGCATAATTGCATATAATGTGTAACTGTGTATATCATAATTATATATATATTATATATATTTATGATTATATATACACTTGCTCATACACAGACATACATCTTTATATACTCAATAGTGCATTCATGAGCGTGTAAATATGTATATTATTGCATGCACATGAATTTACATAAAAATGCATTACTTAAATACACACATAACTCGTCAAATGTTACATAAAGCCAATGCCCTTCCAAGAAATGAAATACATGCAGAACCCAAAATATTGACATCAAATAAACGGAAAAAAAACAAGAATTCAGTCACTCACTCTGACTCTGCAAATAAAACAGTCAGATAACAATAATAATAATAAAAATAATAATAATAATGATGTTGATGATGATCGTAATAATAAAACACAATGACAAACCAATCGAAAAGTAACAGATGTATAACTGATCTTTGGCATTCACAGACTTTCATTCGCAAACTTATAATTACTGTATAATGAGGTCTGCTGGGCATTTTCTGAAATGCTTTCAACATGTCCACTGCTACTAAGCCACACCTACCTACTTAACACAGAGAATAATTACCGGGGTATATTGTCTGGACTTAGTTTCCTAGATTCAATACTATCTGTTCCATGACTTCAACAGATTATGAAATGTAAAGCAATAATATTATTAATAATAATAATAATAATAATAACAACAACAACAACAATAATAATAATAATGACAACTTGCAATAATAATTTCAATAAACCTGATTGATCGCATATACTTCAGGTAAAACACTATCACTGTAATGTAATATAGTAGATGTAATGTAATAGAGCACTTGCACAGTACATCAGAAGAGAGCCTCTCACGCGTGACGTGTATGCAGCTATGAGTCAGCTATGAAAAGACACGAAAAATATGAAACATGCGATAGTGGTGCCACCTAGACCAAAGAGTAATAGTAGTAACTATAATGAGAAATAATCAGCAACTCAAACAAAACGGAAAAAAAGAGAAAAGAAAGTGAAAAACGAAAAATAAAATTGGACTCTGTTAGATCTTGTACTGCTACCATGTCGCACCATAATAAAATACATCAATCTTTATCTGATGGTCATTTTAGAAAATCGTAACCTAAATCTCTTTGTAACCTAACTCTCTTTCCAAAAAGGATGGCATGATAAAAATGTTAAGTTTTGGAAATGTGGATGCACTTAATAAAAGCAACTTTTAAGCTCTTCACAAAAGAACTTAAACCCAAAAGCACTTTAAAAGCAAGAATGAAAAGGTATTTAAACCATTTGACTAATCTCATGCAACAATTATAGTCCTATCATCAATTTCCCTTAGAACTATTACACAGTACCAACGGTAATTCATACAGCGTGGATATCTCATGGCAATGAAGCTAAGCAGGACAGTGCTAAGAACGTGCTTTGGTAATTATTCAGAGGGATGATTCAGGCCAAAAATTATGCCCCATTGGGAAATGTTCAGTGAAAATACAAACCAGTGGGTCATGGAAATACAATGAAATTCTTCAAAACACAGAGATAAAAAAAATCAAAATAAACCCCCAATGACTACAAATTGTTTGGACCATATAGCAACCGTGCTCAGAAAATATAAAAATTTGTCCAAAATAATAAACACAATGAAATTTCTCCAGATGAAAGTAGTTCCAGTATCACATTTTGTTTTTAAAAGAAACAAACCCTCAACTATAATTTTTATACCAAAACTCGTATAATAATTATGTACAAAGTTGCAGTTGATTTAATTCATCAAAGTCCTGTCCATGCAGTTTGTTACTGTAGAGATGAAAAAGAAATTCGGTGTTTATCCTTGATATTAATTTTAAGAACTGGGTACTAGGCGGAAAAGAGGCCAAGAAGGTGGTTTCTGCCAAGATAAGGGCTTCAAACCTTGAAAAATACACCTTGAGTAACCATGGAAACACATGTCCCTAACACACCTTTTTTTATAGGAACCAGAATCGATAAGACCTGAAAAATACAGGTATAATAACGTTTCAAAAACAATATGGATTCTAGGACTGTTCATTAAAGGACAATCCATCAAGGACTGTTCATGTAAGGAAGAATCATCAAAGGACTGTTCATGAAAGGATGATGAAAGGGCGATTCGTCAAGAGATTGTTCATCACAGGCTACTTACTCATCAAGGTAATCAAAGGTCTATTGAACGAATGTGAAGACTTAAATTGACATAAACTCAAGAAAAACTCATTAAACACTTAATATAGAAATTTATATACAGGATTCCTAGTTTTTATAGCATGCAACTGTAGTACACATAGTGTATTTAAATTCATGATGCACAGAAACAAACAAAAGTGCATAACATAAATGTCTGATTGCATGCACATGTACATTTGATAATAGTTAATTCAACAGCTCTTGACAAACAGACCCCATCAAGGGGTCTTTGAAGTCTTTAGATGAATAGAACTTTGACGAGATTTTATGAATTTTAGCCTTTGATGAACAGTCAATATCCCTTTGACGAATAGCCCACTTATGAAGTCCCTTGAAGAATAGCCCTTTGATGAACAGTTCACATACCATAGTAGCAATATAATAGTTATAGTAATCATAGTAGTAATAGTAAATAATCATTTTTTACTCCAAGCTAATACCATCCTACTGACACAGCTCCTAGCAATTAAATATAATTTTCGATAAATTTAATTCAGATTAGTTAATTGGGATGCCAGAAACTCAATTAATTGTTCTGTGACTTCAAAATAAAATACTCAATTTCCTCAAACACTGATCCTTATGAAAAAAGAAAATAGTAACAATAACAGTAGCAATAATAATAATAATAATAATAATAATAATAATAAAGGTTTTCCCTGGAAATCCTTGATGGTTTATGTTCTCTCAGGCAAATAAATAAAATAAAATAAATAATAGTACTTTTCTCACTAAACAAAATATCATTGGCAATGGCTCCCAATAGCTGGGCAATCCTCAGTGACTACATAAAATAGAGTAATATAATATTAATAACAACAACAATAATTTCACTGTTTTAATTCATGACAGATCTAAGGTACCTTTGGGCAATAATAATAATAACAATAAGAGTAATAATAACAGTAATAGTAGTAGTAGTAATAATTATAATACAGCAATGTACATTTCAAATCATCTCATTCAATAAGTTTGACATGTGCTCTAAATATATGCAAGTCCAACTGTTAAATAATAGTAATAATAATAACAATAATAATAAAATATAAATAACAACAACAATAATAACAAGCATGCCAAAAACATTGAAATCATCATTAATATTCTTAACATTGATAACCAGCAGCAATGCCTATCAAAATAACAGTAAGCCTTGCTACCGTACAATACTTTCATGTTGCTAACTTCATTAAAGGAATTTTTTTCCCCAACTGGTAAAATTGACATGTAAGCAATTCCTATTTTCTATAAGTACAAGATCATTTTATCTTTGCTAAAATTGAAGCATAAAAGCCGCAATGCAGTTAAAATTTTCCCTCATTGTTCACAAACTATTCGCCGTGTAGACTGAAAAGTCAACATTTCATTCAAAGCACAAATGTTCAGCAGTACTTGCGAACATGAAGTCAGCGTAACGAGTATTCTGTTATCACAAATCATGTTAAGTTTAAAGAAACGAAAGACCCATTAAACGAAAGAGACGAGTACGAATAGAAAACAAAACCAATAACTGGTTGAAAATTCAGAAGTAACCAACCCATAAGTTTTACATGAGTATGGCCGTTCTTTTCATCAGCTATACGAAGTTTCTCCATTTTCTCAAAAAGTGTTAAAAATTTTCAGATGACTGTCTTCCTTACCCATCATTTTGAAAACGTTCTCGTGATGACTTCCAGTATCTTCCAAGTTCTGCAGTCAGCCCTCAACCCATCCAGTTTGGGGCAATCCACTGGCCTCTCCCCCAACCAATAAGGTTTGATTTGCCCCACATATCGCATCAATGAACAAATTACCAAAGTTGTCGAGCTTCAGCAGGGCAAACCCTGGTAAAAAATTCTCTGCCCTGGTCGTTGCCAGTATTTTTGCCATATCGAGAATTTCTTTGGGCATATATCGCTCCCTGAACTGATTACTTGTATGACTACCCTGGTTAATGCTATGACCTGGTTAGAAGAAGTCTGTTCAGTCCATGGTTGCTCAAATGAGATCTCACTGAAAAATCCTAAACGACTGGATAAGCAAAGTCAAAAACTGACATATCCTATAAAACCAGTAGCGTGTCTCAAGTACCACGTAACGCAGACAGACAGACATCTGCACAGAGTCAACCAGTCTCATCCTACAGTGGCATTGAACACGAGAGTCAGAACGATACTAGAATGTTTAGGTCAGTGGCTCCTGCCCTTATCAAGACAACACACCATACCACGGTCTTCAACGTAACTTGCAGACTGTTCTTTCTCTGTCTCAGGACCCACTGCATGGAACAGTCATCCCAACCATGTGAAGAACACACCATCTGTGGAGGCTTTTAAATTACAACTCAAGACCAATCTGCTTAAATATAATCGTATGACTGACATTAACATTTTGAGCTTGCATACCACAACCTGCTTCTCCCCATGGCCAAGCTAAGCTACGGCTTTATACATGCCAAAGTTTTATGAGTTCAGAGGTAAGAAAGCCGACCCATCAGCATTCACATTTACTGTCTTTGAGCGGCTTAATTGAAAACTAAAGAAATTCGATTTAAATGAGGCAGGGATGAGTAGTGCCAAAATGTCACTGATGCCAGACCTTTGAACAAAGCAGTACAAAACGCAACTTCGAACGCCACAGATTTTAGCAGACACCAAACACGTATTTATGACATTGCTACCTGAATACCTGAAACACAGAACAGAGTTCATGACCTTTGCAATTTACTAAACAGAAGCTGGCAAAATCAAGAGAACAATGAGCTCAAAAACCATGACCTATATATGACTTGAGTAACTAGGTCAGTTCACGAGCTGCGACACGGTTCACGACCTAAGTAACGCGGCCGAAAGCGTCACGTCATTCAATGACATTTGTTTTCTCTAGAGCTCTGCGAGCCACGACTAACTGAGCCACAATAAAGAATCTAAGACATCGCCCCCTCCTTTCAATAAATAGTTGACAACATCCCATTACTAACTGAGCTGAGGATCATAACCTAAAGATCATAATAATGACGTATGCTACTTTTCTCAACTCTCAACCAACAGATCTAAGTGATATCGATCGCAATCTCATGACCAACAGATCTATCCTCATGACGCTTGCTATCTTACCACCGACAGATCTTCATGATCTTAGCAATTACATGACCATGAAATTGGCAATCAATCACACAACCAATACATCTCAATGATATTGGCAATCACACAACCAATAGATCTTCATGATGTTAGCAATCACATGACCATGACATCTCAATGATATTGGCAATCACATGACCATGATATTGGCAATCACATGACCAATACATCTCAACGATATTGGCAATCACATGACCAACAGACCTTAATCATATTGGCAATAACATGACCAATAGATCTTCATGTTGCTAGCAATCACATGGCCATAACATTGGCAATCACATGACCAATACACCTCAATGATACTGGCAATAACATGATCTATTATAGACATCAACAGTTTCTGCAACCCCCAACAAAATCTCAATTTAATAACATCGACGATCCTAAACCCCCCACACAGATCTTTCATCCGCATCTCACGACCTACACACACCCACAACCTCCTCCTACGCACGATCTCACGACCGATATATCTTAATGATATCCTTGATCGGCTGTCTGCAGATCGGACAGCTCGACCCGGGCCGTCGTTTAATGTCTAGCGCACACTCATAGCACAAGCACATATGTCCGCACGTGTACAGCACGCAGTCTGTCGGTTTTTCGAAGCAGATCGTGCATTCGTTGTTCGCGTTGTCCTGCGATTCAACCGACTTCGGAAAAACCATCGTCGGGGTCGTCACGGCCGGGCGTTGCCGGAGGGGGAGCTTCCGGGCGGTGAGCGACGCGGCCGGGGGCTGGAACGGGGAGAGCGGGTACATGGACGCGCCGACGACGATGGTGGACGACGACGACCCGAAATGGGGAACGACGGCCGGGGGCGAGTTCTCGTTCGAACCGTTGTGGAGACTGTGGTGGAAGTTCTGTGAGATGGGTCGGGGTTGCTTCGGGGGGAGGAGTGGTAGGGGAACGATCCCGCCGGGGGAAGAACCGGTGGAGCTGGGTGAGACTCGGGGCGGCGGGGGACGAGGCGGGGGAGTCGTGTCGGGCTTCGGGGAGCCGTCGCAAACGGAGGAGGATCTTGAGGGAGACGTGGAGTGGCTGCGAGGTATTGCTGGTGGGAGTAGGACGGTCAGACCGGGAGACGGCTGCTGACCGGTCGACGATGATGAGCTGGATGGTTCCGGAAGGAGTGATCCAGACGTGACACCTGCGAGATGGAAAGAAAACCATAATACAATTACGTTGAAATTTAGGATTTTCAGAATTATAACTTTTATTGCTATTATTATTATTATTATTATTATTATTATTAGTAGTAGTAGTAGTAGTAGTAGTAGTAGTAGTAGTAGTAGTAGTAGTATCATTGCCACCTAATGACCAAGAGAGCAACTGCAAGTAAAGGATTGGCTCAAAGTTCCCGCTCAGTTTACATATACCTATAAGGGAGGCAATGCAAATCCTCTCTTGAGCTGCGACTATTCCCAGGTCACTCTATGACAATGCTATAAATGCCTGAAAACCGTTCGCTTTGACCCAGAGTAAGGAGTACTTCAGACCAGTGTCCTTTGAACAGGAATTATTACTTTACTGAATGAATTATCATGGCCACCTAAGAGATCAATAAAGGTGAATCTTAAAGCATAAACATTGTGCCAGGAAAGTTCAAGCCTATAATGCACTGAATGCAGTTCAGACAAACATTTAAATAAGGTCAACCACCACATTACCCTACCGTATCTTATCCTGCCCTCTTCTTATTTACAATAGTAACTCTTCTGAGCCTCTCTCACTCATTAAAAACCCATATAGCAACTCACCAAGCATTTTAATTTTCTGTGTATTGCCATAAATGTCGAAGAAAGCCCACATCGGTAGAGTTGTGTCGACGTGCATTAGCGTCGATATATGAAGCCCGTTCTTCCCGTACCGAATTTCACCTGCAGCAAAAACCAGAACCAGATTAGAAACTACAACAATTGAATTGTTCAAAATAATTTTCCCTCATAACCTGTTTTAGACGATGTGGAAAAATAATTTCAAAACACTCTAAATTTATGTTTAACTTATTCATTTATTATAATGTTGAATGTTAACGGGCTTATGGAGGTGAGATAACACTCTCGGAATGCCAACAGTTCATTTAACTCATTCATGGTGATATATTTGTGCTAGTTTATTTAAGAAAGCATGACCATAATTTCAAAAGCTTAACAGTAATTTTTTAGCTGACTTATTTATAAGAATATATTTCTGCTAACCTTTTTTTACCAATAATATTTATCAATATTTAAACCAAGTGAAAACAGCCAAAACAAAAGTGACCCGAAAGAATTATTATTATCATTAAATGAATATGTAATGCACGCTATTCTAAACCCGCTCCTTACTCCTATAAGGACACCCCTGCCCCTTATTCCAAATATCCCAGACTGTCCCTGATTAAATTGTGCCATGGACGGACAACTTAATGAAAAAAAGTTTTTAACAAGAATGTTTTATGATGCCTAATTTCAGGCAAACCAAAGTGCGATTATGCAGTTGAATAAATAAAGAATATACTTACTTATTAATCATTTTAGTAATCAGATTACTTTCTTACTTACTTATTAATCAGGTTGTTAATCACATAATTAATTGTGTTGTTAATCATGTTACCAATCACTTTATCAATTACATTTTCAATTACATTATCAATCACCTTATCAATCACATTATCAATCACATTATTATTCACGTTTTTCAATCACGTTATCAATCATATTACTTTCTTCCTTATTAATGAGGTTGTTAATCACATCATTAATTGTTTTGTTTAATGTTAATCATCCTATCAATCATGATATCAATCACGTTATTAATTACGTTTTCAATCACGTCATCAACCACGTTATCAATCATGTCATCAATCACATTATTAATCCCGTTTTCAATCACATCATTAATCAGCTACTAATCATGAACTATCAATCCTGCCTTCTTCCGTCAGACCGAACGAAAGTTCATCTCCGACTTCCGGATTTGAGCAGACGTCTTTATTGACGACCCAATACTCGGGTCGATCGAGCAGCAGATCCGAATCATCCGGCAGATCCCCCGGTTGGATCGCCCCCGGATCGCAGGCGGTCATCCCGAAAGCGAGTCCCCCGGTGTACGCATAGTCGATCGAAAGAACCTGCACGACTATCTTCTCGCCGAGCTGGATCGGGCGATCCGAGAACACATAGCTATTGCAGTATTCCTCGACCCGCCGGACCGCGATGGTCCGATCGGCGGACATGCAGATGTTTCGACCGACCGTCTTGTGTAGGGGTAGCGGGTCGAAAGGGACGTGTCCGTAGAAGCGGATGGGGAGCGCGACGCAGTGGGGCCCGACGAGGGTCGGCATCGTGGGGAGGCTGACGCTTTGAGAGGATGTCGGAATGAGGTTGGAGGTCATGGAGGGGTCGAGGGAGAGCGAGGAGACGAGAGCGGTCGTCATGTCGAGTGTGTTGATGACGCTCGGTTGTTGTTGCGGGTTGAGCATCGCGCTCGTGCTCATCGATGTTAGGTTGTTCAACTGGCGACCGTCTAGAAAAGAATGTAAACAAACACATTAGATTACTATTAGTCGCTCATTGTATTGAATCTATAATTTATAAATTGTAATTCACAGCGCACACCAATCAGTGCAATAGAAACCGAGAAAATGAAAGTTGTTGTGAAACAGCGAAAAGATGTGCTTCGGTTAACAGATAATAACGCAGAACGTGTGAATGGAGAGAGCTGATTCCAAAGTGCAGGACCAACAAAAGCAAGAGCTCGAGTTTTGGCTAAAGTCAGTCTTTGAACTGCTGGAGTGAGCATTTTGTTTGTTTGTTTGTTTGTATGTGCACTTGTTATAGCGCCCCTTCAAGCATTGATGATGAAGCAGGCGTTAAGTGATGACTTGTGTTGGTAACCTGTAAGGATGATGACATTTATGCATGTGCGTGCGTGCGTGTGTGTGTGTGTGTGTGTGTGGGTGGTGAGGGAGATCTAAAGCCTGTGCTAAAACTTGGACTACTTCATCAGAAATCTTACTGTAGCTCTCTGTCTAGAAATTGAAATCTGCGTTGTATGTGTGTTATTGTGTCTCTATCTCTCTTTGTATCTCTGTCTGTCTGTGAGTCTGTCTCTCTCTGTGTGTTTGTGTATGTCTATATTTTCTCTATCTCTGTCTCTGTATGTATGTATGTTTTTCTGTCTGTTTCTTTGTCTGTCTGTCTTCAGTGTCTTGTGTGTCTGCACTGCTGTCTTGTAATTGTTTCTGATTGCTATCAAAGGCAAATATTTGACGTCTGGTCATAATCAATCATAATTCGAGCTTCTGATGCCACTGAAATGTTTGAGTGGAACTGCAATTAGTAACTTTTTCATCGCCTATTTCTATTGTAGAAGATATGATAGTACTTGTGTTGCCCCATAACCCAGTGGCTTTTACATAAACAGTATTGCTCAGTTTTTCATCATTTTCTACACAAACCATCCATCCACACACACACACACACACACACACACACACACACACACACACACATCTCTACCTCTGCCCAACAGTGTCATTCAAGTTAACAAAAACCTTAAAGTAACTTTATCTCATAAAGTTCCACACTGCAGTTAACTGAAACAAAAAAATTCAGAAAACTTTAGCTTATTCAGAGACACACAATGTGAAGACGAAATCTCTAAGAACCTCTGTCCTGATAAGGATTTCAACCCAGAAGCTTTCAGTTGCCAGTACATCACTCTAACCAATCAACATCCGCCCACGCATACACTCTGAAAAAACAAGCGATCGTTTTTTTTACCGCAGCAAAAGATTTCCGTCTTGGAAATAGAAAAGAACGTTGTTACGTAGGTCACACGAGTGCACTGAGTGATTCCCTTATCCCATCCTTAACCGGCAATCATCCGGTTATTGGCACCGAGAGTAAACATCCTCTTTGCTTCGCCTCCCGGTTTTATCTGCCTCTTATCTTAAGCCAACTGCACTCCCTAGAGTCATGCCTCGTAAGACCAGACACTAGCTAGACTAAAATTTGTAATCACAACCAGACACTCGCAAAGTTGTGAATTTTTTAATTGCAATTGTAGCCAGCCACGAGTGCTGTGTAACTTTATAACTGCAATTGTAGCCAGACACTAGTGTTGAGAAATTTTTTACCTACAATACTGTAGCAAGCCATTAGTGTTCTGTAATTTTTTAACTGCAATCGTAGTCAGACACTAGTGAAGCAGTAATTTTTATCTACAACCATACATTTGAAAAGCGTCTTTCTTCAGCAGTGTCTGCTTGATAAGACATCACTTTCAATGCCTCACAGCAAGTGCTTCAAACTGCAGCCAAGCAGTGCAGCTTATTAGTACCGGTATGTAAGCACCAATAATTAATAAAACAATGACATTTAATTGCTTAGAACTGTTGAATGTCTACAGAACTAAAAAATAAGTCTAAAGTTCTATAAACCGAAACTAAAATGATTTGGAAACTATTTACTAAAACCTAAAACATTTGAAAATATACAAAACTTCCAATTAATATATATATATATATAAATAATTATATAATATATAATTATATATAAACAAATATGGAAGCAGAAAAATCACGCAAGAGTCTTGTAGTACTACCTTAAACTGTGCTGGTGTCTAATATAAGAGGCATCAACAGATGGGTCATCTAATCCAAGCCGTAATCAAGTCAACATACAGAAGATTAATCCATAAGGAAGCAATGCTAAGGAAAGCAGAAAGTCACCCGTGGCTGATTCTTGCATCGAAATGGGGTAACATCAGGTCAACGCCAACGGCCCCCGGTAACCAAAAGAAGTCGCTAAATAGTATACGATACGTGATCTTATTAGACACCTTTAGAATGTGTTCAACCCACGCTATAATACCGAGCAAAGCCCAAACCAGCTCTTAGATTACGTTGTACCGGAATTCTGAATATATTTATAGCATGGACAGAAAACGTTCTAAAGGTGTACAAGGAGTCGATATTATGTGACACTTCACCACTGTCCCTACTCTGCAAGTGCCCGTGGCTAGAAAAAGAGGGATACGATAATCATATATGAAATGTCAAGGCGCAATGTCATTAAACAGCTGCTACAATTTAGAATACTGCAACAACAGCTACCACTGCTTGAAATTAATTCGGGGCTGTCCATATCCACGCATGTAAGTATGCAAAATAAAATTATAAATATGATGAACACATTAGCCTATTTATAACTCAGTATCCAAGGGTTCACTAACAGTATTCTACAGTTGTTCGATGGCTTTTGATTACATTAAAATAAAAACATGTTCTGATCCAAACAGTAAAACATAACAGTTAACAAATATTTGCTAGCAAATATGATGCTCAACTAAAGTATATACGTCATATATGTAGAAGTCTAAGGTGAAAAAGAAATATTTTATACATGACTTTAGTTAATTAACTTTGAAATGGGTAGATAACAAATTTATTTATTTGAATGTACGCAAAGGGGGGGTGGTCCACAAAATGTACGAGTTGCAGCAGGAAAAGGGTCGAAAATGCGATTGTTTTGCGTACGTAATAATTATATTGTTGAGCCATATGCACCACCACCGGTGAAAACTTAAAACACAGGTAAGTGAAAAGTGAGAACCATGAAAAACATTTTCTTATCGACGAAAGATAATTTAATTTAATGCGCTGGTTAGACACCTGCATAAGCGCTCAACCGGTTTTATATATTTGTCAACTCTGTAGGTTCGGTACTTCCTGCTCCTAGTTCTAGAACGCTTGGTCTTTATATATAGCTGCCAGCAAGATTATCATAATAACAATCATATATATTTTTTATTGCATTTTATATATAAATACATAAATATAAAACGCAATAACCCGCTAGAAAATAATATTATGATACAAATAGAAATAAAACCACAGACATAGAAACTGTCACAGAAGGGATGAATACATCACCAATAACAAGAAATTGTTCTTCTTGCCAACGAGTTTGCCCAACACAGCTGAGTGAATAAAGACCAATCTCGGCCTAAAGACTTTTGGATTTGATATAATAACTGACGTATTGCGGTGTCCGGTAAACTCCTTAAACTGTGCTGGTGTCTAATACACGAGGCATCAACAAATCGGTCATCTAATCCAAGCCGCATTAAATCGGATCAACATACAGAAGATTAGTCCATGTAAAGAAGCATTGCTAAGGAAAGCAGAAAGTCACTCGTGGCTGATTCTTGCATCGAAATCGGGTCACATCAATCAGGTCAACGTCAACGACCACAGAAACCCCAAAATGTCGCTAAATAGTATACAATACGTGATCTTATTAGACACCTTCAGAAAGTGTTCAACTTACGCTATAATTCCAAAGCAAAGCACTCAACCAAATGTCAGATTACGTTCAGGCGGAGTTCTAAATATATTTATAGCATGGACAGAAAACGTTCTAAAGGTGTACAAGGAGTCGATACTATAACATATGTGACATTTCACCACTGGCCGTACAGTGGCAGTGCCCGTACCCAGCCTGGACAAAGAAGAGAGTTACAATAATCATCTATGTTATATGACACAATGTTATTAAACAGCAACTACAATTTCTATTACTGCAACAACTACCACAGCTTGAAATTAATCAAGGGTTGTCCATAATTATCTATGCGCGCAGGGAGGGAAGTGGTCACCTGATGTTGGAAATTTACGTAAATTATTATTATCATTAATATTATTATCAAGGCAAAAAGCTAACCGATGAATTCGATGGCCGTCGTATTCCCGTAGATATCAACAAGCGCCCACAGCGGCACATTCGTCGCAACCCCGCTGAAGAAGACGCCCTTCTCTTCTCCGTTGACCCCGAACACAACATCCCCGCTCCGGTTGACGTAGAACACAAGGATGTTGCCGTGAAGGGCAAACCGCTCGGGCAACGCCTTCGCCCAGTACCCGGGTTTATTCGTGAGATCCGGGCAGGCGTACCGGGGCAGCGATTCCTTGTTGATGGTAGCCGGATCGTGGGACGTGAATCCGAACCGGATCACACCGCTCCAGCTCGTTGAGACCTCGACGAATCGAAGGTAGATGCGCTCGTGAATCGCGATGGCGCGGTTGCTGAAGCAGATTCCGTTGCAGAAGGTTTCGAGGCGGCGAGCACGGCGCCGGTCGTGTGAGAGTTGGATGTTGTTGCAGTGAGTCGTGTGGAAGAGCATTGGCCAGCCCTTCATCGCGCACTGGCCAAGGTCATTGGAACCTGGAATGGAAATTAGTTCAATTGGATTGCTACAATTTAAATTGAATTGCTAAATTGTTGTAATTTAAATGCAATTTAAAAAAAATTGAAATGCAATTTTAAGTTTTTAACTCAATTGCAATATAAAACTTTAATGAATCTTTTTGATTGAACTGCAATTATAACTGGATTAAAAAATTTTAACTGAAATGCAGTTAGTCCTAGAATTGCAATTTTAACTGAATTGTAATTTTAATCGTTCAAGCACAATTTTAATCGTATCGTAAAACTGTAATCGTACACCTTAAATTCTAAAGCCATACTCTAAAGAAAATCACAGGACACCAGCATACTCATTCATGAGTGCTGTGTAACATCAGACAGGTTGTCCAGAGATGGTCTTGGAAAGTTGGTGCCAGAGAGAGGAGGCATTATTAAAACAATGTCCAAGACAATGGTCTCTTTGATTCGGCAAATTGCATGCAATCTGAGACGCAGTAGGCAGCTGGTTAGTGTTCACCCTGAAACATAGAGACTATTACGGGTTCGATCCCTAATACGGTTACTGCATACCTAGGAGACATTGAGCAAAAGTCCTTCACTCACAGTTGCTCAGCAGTACCATCGATTGATGCTTTGCCATTCATTACACGATCGCCACGCGATTAATAGATGCACAGTAATAATAATAATCTGGGAAAATTGATACATGCTGTCGAGAGCCAATTTAAAGAATTTCCCAGGTGAGTTAAGCAGAATGATGGAGGGCGGGATGGCTGTGCGATGGGCAAAATAATAATAATTAGCAGAATCGACTGCTCACTCAGATGTAGGAGGTTCAAATCCCGGTCAGACCAGAAACTAGAGGGAGAGCTTTTGGTGCCCCATGTTGAGACCTCAACCTGTCAGCTTCTCAGTTGCAGGTCCGTCTGTCTGGAATAGTCTCCCATTGGAGATATGCCTGCTACCTATAGTGTTGATTCATCAATGTTTTACAGGCTCCTTAACCCTTTGCATGCCAGATTTTTTTAGCTGTTGTTCCCTCCACGGCCAGATTTTTTTTGAGATTCTGGTCCATTTCACACCTTAGTGGTGAAACCTTTGTATCTCGTGAAATACAGCAGATAGAGCAAAAGTGTAAACATCAAATTTGTTTAGAATTTAATTATGCACAAATATCCAGTATGAATTTGCAGGTAAGGTCTTGTTCTTTTTAGGTATGGTGGTCTTAAAATGTGTCTTAGCACAAATATGTAAAAATATCATGATGGCATATAATAAAAGGCTGCAAAAATGTTGGTACTTGTTATTTCACAAGGTAGTGTGCTACAATACACCCCACCACCAGTACCAATTGACTTCAGTCTCCTTAGCAACCAGCTTCCTTAGCAACCGCTCACTCTAACAATCATTCTTCTTAGCAAATATTCTCTATGGAACACAGTGTCAAGGTCATCATCAGAATCCTTAGTAACAAGCCTCACTAGATTCCAGCACCCTTAGTAACCTCTCTCTTTAGCAACCGCCTTTCCTTGGCAACCATTCTCCCTAGCAACCGTTATTATTTGCAACCATTCTCTTAGCAACCAACCTTTTGATCAGCCACAGCATCTTATTGTTTTTATCTTTAGCTTCTTTTGTAACATCCACGTGAGCTTTTCCTTAGCAACCAATCTTCCTTAGCAACCAATCTTCCTTAGCAACCATATCTCCATAGCAACCATATCTCCATAGCAACCAAATCTCCTTAGCAACCATTCTCCTTAGCAACCAAATCTCCTTAGCAACCATTCTCTTTAGCAACCAAATTTCCATAGCAACCATTTTCCTTAGCAACCAAATCTCCATAGCAACCAATCTCCTTAGCAACCATTCTCATTAGCAACCATTCTTTTTAGCAGCCACCCATCCGAGGTTGGCTACTAGCACATACGCCACTACAGCACAGTGGTGGCGTCGTTGCTAAGGATGGCGGTTGCTATGGAGAATGGTTGCAAAGGACGGCGGTTGCTAAGGAGAATGGTTGTTATGGAAAATGGATGCTAAAAATTAGCGGTTGCTATGGAGAATGGTTGCTAAGGACGGCGGTTGCTAAGGAAGGACAGTTGCTATGGAGAATGGTTGCAAAGGACGGCGGTTGCTAAGGAGAATGGTTGTTATGGAAAATGGATGCTAAAAATTAGCGGTTGCTATGGAGAATGGTTGCTAAGAACGGTGGTTGCTAAGGAAAAGCGGTTGCTATGGAGAATGGTTGCTAAAGACGGCGGTTGCTAAGGAAGGGCGGTTGGTATGGAGAATGGTTGCTAAGGACCGCGGTTGCCAAGAAGAATGGTTGTTATAGAAAATGGATGCAGAGAAAGGGCGGTTGCTATGGAGAATGGTTGCTACAGAGGGCGGTTGCTAAGGAAGGGCGGTTGCTATGGAGAATGGTTGCTAAAAACCGCGGTTGCCAAGGAGAATGGTTGTTATGGAAAAAGGATGCTAAAAATCAGCGGTTGCTATGGAGAATGGTTGCAAAGGACGGCGGTTGCTAAGGAAGGACAGTTGCTATGGAGAATGGTTGCAAAGGACGGCGGTTGCTAAGGAGAATGGTTGTTATGGAAAATGGATGCTAAAAATTAGCGGTTGCTATGGAGAATGGTTGCTACAGAGGGCGGTTGCTAAGGAAGGGCGGTTGGTATGGAGAATGGTTGCTAAGGACCGCGGTTGCCAAGGAGAATGGTTGTTATGGAAAAAGGATGCTAAAAATCAGCGGTTGCTATGGAGAATGGTTGCAAAGGACGGCGGTTGCTAAGGAAGGACAGTTACTATGGAGAATGGTTGCTAAGGACCGCAGTTGCCAAGGAGAATGGTTGTTATGGAAAAAGGATGCTAAAAATCAGCGGTTGCTATGGAGAATGGTTGCAAAGGACGGCGGTTGCTAAGGAAGGACAGTTACTATGGAGAATGGTTGCAAAGGACGGCGGTTGCTAAGGAGAATGGTTGTTATAGAAAATGGATGCTAAAAATTAGCGGTTGCTATGGAGAATGGTTGCTAAGAACGGCGGTTGCTAAGAAAAAGCGGTTGCTATGGAGAATGGTTGCAAAAGACGGCGGTTGCTAAGGAGAATGGTTGTTATGGAAAATGGATGCTAAGAAAGGGCGGTTGCTATAGAGAATGGTTGCAAAGGACGGCGGTTGCTAAGGAAGGGTGGTTGCTATGGAGAATGGTTGCTAAGAACGGCGGTTGCTAAGAAGAATGGTTGTTATGGAAAATGGATGCTAAAAATCAGCGGTTGCTATGGAGAATGGTTGCTAAGGACGGCGGTTGCTAGGGAAAGGCGGTTGCTATGGAGAATGGTTGCTAAGAACGGCGGTTGCTAAGGAAAATGGTTGCCAAGTCACTCTGTTGCTAGTTAAGGCCATTGCTAAATAAGGCGATTTTGCTAAGGGAAGGCATTCTAATGAGAATGTTTGCTAAGGTGAATGACAGCCAATGGAATGGTTACTAAGGAGAATGGTTGCTAAGAAGAATGGTTGCTAATGAAATCGGCTCCTAAGAGATGCAGTTGCTATGCTAAAGAATCTATAGAGGCACTAAAGAGATCGAGGTTCACCTTGAAGTTTTTTGCTGACGATAGACTTTTGTAATATACTTGTTGCTAAGGAGATTCGTTGCTAAGGAGATTCGTTGCTTAGATGAGCTGTTGCTAGGCATAGCAGTTGCTAAATTAAGCTTGTTACCAACGAGATTGTCAAACTTCGAATTTACTGCAAACGTGGCTGTGCCTGATGTGCAGTCTACTTGCACTATACAAAGATTGGTTGCTAAGGAGGCTGGTTGCTAAGGAAGTTGAATGCTAAAAAGGTTGGTTGTCAAGTATGCAGGTTGCTAAGAAGTCTAAGTGACCTTTATGCTAGTTGCTAAGAATGGCTACTTGCACAATGGTACTGTATATTATGCTACATATTGTCAATACAATGATACGGCTGTCAGCTTTGAGTAAATATTACCGCGAATGACCGTGAGAACATCCCCCCCCCACTTTCGGGTCAATTACCCCCCTAACCGTCGACCTTATATCAACTTTGTCCATGGGAAACTTTTAGCCTTGTTATTGCCCTAATTACCGATGCCCTTGTTTACATTGGGAGACGACTAGTTTTCAATTGGCATCGGCTTTAGTGGACACACCTCTAATATCGCAATTCTGCACCTCTGGCACGGGCGGCAATGTTATAAATGTCGCAATTCGGCACCTCTGGCACGCAAAGGGTTAAAACCAATTTGTATCATGCTAATGTTAAATGTCTTGCAAGTATATCTAACCTATTTTTTTGTTCCATTTTAAGTTTTTAACCTGGGCATAGTTCGACCCAAATTTTGTAATTAGTTTCCTAGAACAACTTGCCTGACCCATTTTATAACCCTATATAGTATAATGTTTACATGTATAATTATATAAATATATATAATTATATAAATATATATATTTAAATAAATATATAGTATATAATATAATTATATCAGATTGGTTAGCGGAAGTGGCTAAACTATCTCTTCACACATCAAGCTTATCAGTGGAATTCATTCAGGACTGTCAGAAGTTGTAAGAGGCTCAAGGGGCCGAAGGGAGAGTACAGGGAATTGGAGAGGAAATCAATACTTCAATAGTAAACATGAATGGCAGCTGGTAATTATATTAATCAACGGCTCTTACAAACGGTGTCTACCGTCAAAGCATGGTTCCATGTACATCAGGCTCCAAGAGAGTAGCCAATATAGGTCCTTGCTTTGTATCATGGCTAAAGTGAAAAGACTGAAGCTGGATGTCTGTACAACGTAACTCACTAATAAGACAGCATAATCTCATTATCACATACTTATTCACGTATTTATGCATGGCTATATGTGGCCAAGTAACAGTATGATCGAATGCGTACGTATAGGGGGCATAAAGTGGACTTGTAAAAATTACTATTTATGGGAACATTCTAATATAAATAAACATTCTCAACTGGACTAAAACTTCTGATCATGTAAAAAAAGAGAATTTATAATGTGTTGCAAAACGAACTGTGTAGCTAGTGGGTTGCAACATACATTACACGTTTATACACCGTGATTCAAAAAAAAGTAAGCCAAATTATTTTTCATATATCTCTAGTGCCTGATAACATATCACGCTAAAATTTTCCAAATGTTTAGAGAATTGGACGAAGAATATGATTCCACAATTTCATGGGATAAAGTTGAACGGATAAAAAGATATGCATCTTTAAACTTCATATGCCGAAATTGCCGTTTACAAGCAATTTTCTGTTAGATTCAATCAAAAAGTAAGCTAAACTGTTTTTATTATATCTCCAATGCCTGATAATTAATCATACTAAAAGTTTCCAGATATTTAGAGAATTGAACCTAGAATAGGTTTCCAAAATATCATGTACTAAATTTGAAAGGATATAAAGATATGAATATTTAAACTTCATCTCCGGAAATTTCAGTTTTCAGCAAATCTGTTATGGTGTTCGCTGCAGTTTTGATGTCTGATAGTTCCCAATTTTGGTCTTCAGTGATCCTGGAGTAACATTTTACGGAATATAAAGTGTGGAACGTGCATAATGAAAGACCGAGTCTACCAGACAACAATCCATGATATAAACGATCTGAAGCATCGCTTGTTGGAAGTGTGGGATGGCCTGGACCAGACGATGCTGTTGCCTAATGGCGCCAGCGCCTCAAGGCTTGCGTGCAAGCTGAAGGGTGACATTTTGAGCATCTTATTTAATTAAATAATCAAATCATGCTGTTGGGGTCATATTGCTAGTTCAATTCTCTACATATCTGGAAAATTTTAGAATGATTAATCATCAGGCATTGGAGATAATAAGGAAACATTTCATTGAAACTAACAGAAAATTGCTTGTAAACTGAAATTTCGGCATATGAAGTTTAAATATTCATATCTTTTTATCCGTTCAACTTTATCTCATGAAATTTTGGACTCATATTCTTGGTCCAATTCTCTAAATATTTGGAAAATTTTAGCGTGATATGTCATCAGGTATTAGAGATATATGAAAAACAATTTGGCTTACTTTTTTTTGAATCACGGTGTATACAGTGCATATAAAGCTATGAAATACAGTTCTTCAGATAGTACAGTTCCTGTCATAATATACAGAAGCAAGTGCTACTTCAGTAATTTCAACCATCTCAACCCAGAGACACAGACAAACAGACAGACAGACAAACAAGCAGGCAGGCAGGCATGCAGACAGACAAACACGTAGACTGAGAGACACACAGACAGGCAGAGACAAAGCAAGAGACAGAGAGACAGATATAGACAAACAGAGAAAGACAGTAAGGGAAACAGACACATGCAGAGACATAAAGTAATATAGAGAATGAGAGACACACACATACAGACAGACAGAAGGACAGACTAACAGGGGATAGAAACAGACTTTGTATATTATAAATGCCATCAACTTCCTTGTTCCTAAACTGTTCCAATTTGGAACAAAACAAAGATTTTTTGGAACCAAACTGATACTGAAACCTTCCTCCTCCCTCTTATTCAGTATTCAGCACTTCTCAATCACTCTGCCTGTCTGCCTCGTATAGTTCCTCTGCCCTCCCTCTCTCTCTCTGTCTCTCCGTCTGTCTGTCCTCCTCTCTCTGCTCTTGCCTGTACCCAGTCTATTCTGCCTCTCTGACTATGCCTGAGTTGGAGGTGTGGGCTTCTCCATAGTTATCTTAATGGACGGGCGCTATATAAATTCCATAAATAGATAGATAGATGGGTAGATATATACATAGTTATATAGATAAACAGATAGACACACAGACAGAAGAATAGAGAGACAGATATCTTCTCAATTAAACACTTTCTATGTCTGTCTGTCTGCTTACTTGTCTGCCTGTTTGTTAGACAGCCAGCCAATTTCCCACTCCTTGTCTCAGTCAAGCATTACCTCACAACATCTACAGGTGACAGAATACCCAAAGGCATATTTTTGTCCAGCAGTTATTTGCACACCACAATAAACGTCTACCCTTGAGGTATATAAGAACGGCCATTGTACCACCTCACGCAATATTCTCAGCATATTATAGTGCACTTGGCCATATTATATCCATTGTATCCATAGACGCATACATTCATGCATGCACCTATTAAAACATTTATGCCCCTTCTTTCAGTGCCAGCTGTTGCAGATTTTTTCCCTATAGACGTCAACGGCCTTTGATGCCGTAAGATGTCGTTAAAACTCTTGGAAATCCGCCAGCAGTGCAGTAACCTCTCCAAAGCAGCATTGCCAACACAAGGCCTGCATTATGTCACGTACTCTTCTCAAGTCATTCAACGATCCGTAATCTTGAAAACAAGCTTGTCGCACGTTTTCATTATGAGACAGACAGACAGACAGACAGACAGACAGACAGACAGACAGACAGACAGACAGACAGACAGACAGACAGACAGACAGACAGAGACAGACAGACGGACGGACGGACAGGCAGACAGACATACATCATGATTCTGCTAGCAAATGCATTATTTCATAATAGAATTATTTTATTTAGGAGTGGTGTTCAAACACACAAACCCCCCCCCCCCCTTAATACGGCCTTACCCAGCACATACACCCACTCCTCAAGGCAAAAATTGGGAGCGTGGTCGCCTGGGGGACCCTAACACACTAATCGAAACGGGACCGAGAGTACCCACAGAAGAGCCAACTACATGTAGCTATTGATCCCAATGGGACTTGAAAGCGACCGGCATTGGATAAATCTAGACCATCAATAATAGATGCACTGTTAGGCATGCATGTATGCACACAAATTTAATTATACATATGATTATATTCTATTATATAAATGCTCAATTGCTTATGACATGTAGAATAAAACCATATTGAAATAATATAATTATGTATATTGTAACTATAATATGCAATATTATGCATAATATACACAGAGCTTTATATTAATTATATCATACATACAGCTATGGTATTTATTTATTTTCACACTTACGTTTATATATACCAGTATTTATGCAATTATGTATGTGCAGGTGACACTGTGTGTTTATACAATATGTGCATGTACATAGATAAACATTTTTTTCTTTCTGAGATATGCATGTACAATTATGGACATAAATGCACCTTCAAAGATATATAGTTAGACATTTATAGCATATGATAGTATATATATATAATTTATATATACACATATACATGTATACAATTATATATATATATATATATTCATATATACACACACATAATTATGTATACATATATGTATACAACCTTACACTGTAATATAGTATATTGTCTATAGATATTATGGTTCATATGTGGGTTGTGCTTCCCATTAATGCTGAATATTATCAATGGCATCGTTGGCGAGTGCTGCCGCCCATCGGTCTATGAATGATAGATGCTGGTGCAGATGCTGCTAGGGCTTCAGGCTGCTGCTGCTGCTGCTCATGAGCATCTCCATCTCCCTCCGGACCCACCCGACTCCGACCAGAAATCATCAGCCATCATTGCCTGCTGCCGAATCCGCCTGCGATGCAGCAACGTGCGTTAGGAGCGATTGCATGTCTGCATACTTACTCACTCGTCGGCGACAGCAAGAAGCAGGAAGAAGAGTATTTCACTTAAGTGAAGTACTCACTTGCACTTCGGTGCAGTGTGTTTGGGACGTCATAGTTGATTGGTTAGAGTACCAGCCTTGTAACATGGAGTGCTCGGGGTATGAGTCCTTTATACCTCTGTGTAGGGACCTTGAGCAAGTCCTTCGCTCACAATTGCTCAGCACTGTCTATTGATGTTTTGTTGTTATATGTGTTCAAAAAAATGTAAATTTGTGCAATACCAACAAATTTCTAAATTAAACATCGCAAGGAATACCACCCAAATTCTTGCAAGCCTGGAAAGACCACAACAAACTGAATTCTATATGAGAGAAAAAATCAGTCCTCTTGTTCATATCCTAGTCTAGATATGACAGTCCAAACAGTGTGGGTCATGCCATTTTCTCGTGACAGAGTAATATTGGTCAACTTCATAAAATGATAATTCTAGGAAATCCACAGCAGAACACATTACTGAATTTTGCACTGGTCATTGATACATTTAGGTGTCCAGAATATTTATTATGTGCAATTTTTTTCCAATTTCACAAGACACTCACTCTCACTTTTGATTTGACGTGTAAGGAATGACCCCGGAGAGACCAAACAGAGTTCTAAGGCAGCTCTAGCCATTCACTACGACATAGCCATCAATTTAATAGCCATAGCCATTGACTGCATGGCCAGAGTAATTGAATGCATGGTATTAAAGAGTAACTGATTGCCTGGCCAGAGTAATTGATTGTATTGCCAGAGTAATTGATTGCATTGCCAGAGTAATTGATTGCATGGTCAGAGTAATTGATTGCATGGCCAGAGTAATTGATTGCATGGCCATCTGAATCATTGACTGTATAGTCAGAGCCACTGATTTATACACAGAGCTGTATGACTATGAGTCATTTATCGCTTAGGCAGAGCTATCAAACTTTGCATTGTCAAAGCCATGTTTTTTTAGCCATAGCCATTTAGTGTGTAGCAAGAGCCAATGATGATATCATTAGTTATTAAATGCCATCCTGACTGTGCACATATATATTATTAGAATTTCTTCCAGAACAAAACCTGAACAATCCAGAAGACTCTGGCAAGGCCGCAGCTGGTGTTTGAACACCCCCCAGAAATGATATAATGTAAAAATTAAATTATGCATTGACCGTCCAGAAGTGCTAACCCCTTAGTCAGTGCACTCAGTTGCTTGTCACGACATGAAAACTGTTGCCACAGTTGCTTGGGGTTTAGTCACGATCGAGTAAACACTCCCCGCCCCCGAAATAAAATCCTGGCTACGGCCCTGGACTCCGGTGTACTTATAATAAGTCATTATTTAAAGTAACATTTAACTCTCTAAATAAGCTCTAATCAGAATAGCAATACAACATGGCAATCCTGATGCTAGTATACAATTTGCCAAGTAATCCTAAATTACCATGATATTCACAGGGTGTGCACATCTCATATACAACAAGACATTGCATAGTATTGCGTCGGCAAATTTTTATTTGTGAAACCTGAAATATAACGCTGGCTAAAAATAACTCACAAGTACCGCTCTCTTAATGTCACCTTAAAAACCACGCAAGCTTTTCCTGTTTCAAAAGTTAGCCTCGTAACACAAAATTCTCTTCCATTTATCCCAGGGGCATTTCGTCAGCAATGGTGTTCACAAAACATTATGACTTCAAGTAGCATAATACGATTGCTAACACATTAACACGTGACTAACAAGCTGTGTCAGCAATAAACTATGCCCTACATCCGTTTTATATGCTGCAAACGTAAACATTCAACTGAAAACCGAAATACATCAACAAATAATTTAAGTAAAATTCATAAAATCTTATAAAGAGTTTGTGGTTAAACCGTAGTTTAGGCTGTTTAATTATTTGGCCAAAAAGTGAGGCTGTTAAATTATTTGCATGTGTATAAATGATATACAAGTAATTTCTGGATCGCCAGGTTCAATCCAGCTTCCATTTCAACTATAAATATGCCTTTATCCAGCTTCCATTTCAGGTATAAAATGCCTTTATCCAGGTTCTACTTCTCAAGCGTTTTTCATCAATCCAGCTTCATTTTCAGCAGAATGACTACACTAACCCTAAAACTAACCCTAACCAACCCTCACGACGCCTAACCTGAGCCCTAACCGACCCTCATGCGTAAAATCCCGCTTCTATTTCGTCACTAAATATTTGTCATCGAATGTAAGAAATTGGTTGTCGGATAAAAAAGTACCGTTTTTTCGTCAATCCAGCTTCCATCTTCTCGCGTTTTCGGTTTATATTGCTACTTCCGGTTGCGAATGTTCAGAAATTGGAATAGCGCGTTGTATGGCGCGTTACATTCATGATTTTAGGCGTTTATTAATTAAACAGCCTAAACTACGGGATATCGATAATGAAAATAATTAAACAGCCTAAACTACGGTTTAACCGAGTTTGTAAAGTGCACATGTGAACTTATGGCAGTCTTTGGTAATATGTGAGCTTAGCAAGATATAGAACACCGAAAATGTCTCTACGCTGTTTGGCATTAGGAGTGTAACTATACACCGGTCATTACTTTGACAATTCTGCACGGCTGAGTTATTTGCCTTCGCTGCCACCTAAGATAAATTGGTAAAATTCTATAACGACGCGGTAGCAATTCTATAACGACGCGGTAGCAAGTAAACATCATGTCGGCAAAAGATCCGCGCATAATAGAGCCCATAAATCCAACTTCTAGTTTGCCGAGAATTCTTTTAATCGATCCAGCTTCTGTTTAGGCAAGAATTTGTTCGATAAATTTCGCTTCTATGTCGTCCGCAAATATTTTTATTCAATTTGTCATTAAAAATTATTGTTCATCAATCCAGCTTCAATTTCAGCAGAATGACTGCACTAACCCTAAAACTAACCCTAACCGACCCTCACGTCGCCTAACCTGAGCCCTAACCGACCCTTACGCGTAAAATCCATGATGTTTACTTGCTACCGCGTCGTTATAGAATTGCTACCGCGTCGTTATAGAATTTAACCGATAAATTTAAGTTGGTGTTGAAGCGAAGCAGAAGTTTACATTACACTACAAGTAAATTTTAGTATTCCAAAATATCCAATGAAGGGTGCCCTCCCTACCTGTCTGATTCGTATTTCCCATTCCAGACTATTTTCCACTGTAATATCACAAGAACGTCCCTGATTTATAATTAGCTTAATAATTTCATAATGCACTCGCACTAAATATCGCAAAAATCGCCGTGAAACACCTAAAATCTTAACTTTGACGCCGCAAAACGATAGAATTAATGTCCACGGACAACATTGTAAACATAGATGCAAGATCCACCCTAATTACGTCATTCTCGCGTGTAGTGTCATCTAGCAGCCTATTCAAGTGCACTTTCTTCCATGATTAACTGTAAAGAAGTAATATCTTTCTGCCCAAATTCACCAGAAGAAATTATGTAGAATTGTAAGTAAATTTGCATTTTTATGCTGCACTGTAATATTTTGATCGCGTCAACATAAACGTTAGAAAAGTTGTATTGCGTCATCGGGACAGTGATCACTCTTCACATACATAGTCTGAGTAATATGAAGAAGGACTACACATGCGCCGTAAACAAGAGACGCCTGCGCCGATAGTAACACAAAATCAATACGACAACAGCGCCTAAAGAAATAAGACGGCAACAGTTTATTCGTAGATTCTGTGAATGTGTAAAAAATAATAACTATAGTCTTAGCCTAAGGCATTATACTGTTCAAACGTCATGTCATGACATTATTTGGGAAGTGCAGGGGGCGGTGGCGCATTGGAAAACACACTGGCATGGAGATCAGCAGAGCTTACATCGATTTCCGAAATCCCCGCAGGATAGACGTGCTCTGTGGGCTGTTCTTAGGGCCCTTGAATTGAAGTTTATCTGTTCTGTTAATAGGTAAGATCGCCTGTGAATTGCGCAGAATAGAAACTTCTTAATAATAAATATTATAGTTAGGGCCTATGGTCATAACCGATTACTCAAACGCGTGTTGTATGATGGGGTATTTAATCAAAACTGTTTTAAAGGTGTTGATGAAATCTCATTGAACTAATAATTATTGTTTGTCTCAGCCAAGAGCAGCTGCAAAAAGCCTTCACGAAGCGCCGTCATCATCATTTATATTGACCATAATAATGTCCATATTATATTATAATGAGCATATAATTATAATAATTATATCAACACCACAATTAGGCTATATCATACGATCGAAGCTAGAGCTGCTTTGTTACCGGTAGGCCTAATTAGGCCTATTAGGGCTGTTGTTCGATTAAAAATTTTAATCGAAATTAATCATTGTTTTAATCGCAATTAACGGCAAATTAATCGCAATGCATTTCCGTCAAATAGATTAATCTTACTATTTTCTAAGGACCCATGAAGCATAAAATTTTAATGACTTAATGCATTCTTTCTATTGCAAACATATTCGACAACCTTTGGCTTAGGACTATCGAATTTCTGCATTGAACAGTTTTGTATGAGAGACAAAATTGAAACACTGTTCAAATCAGTCAACTACTCAAAATTCGTTAATTTTTCATTTGAGCCACCTTTAATTAATTGTGAAAACTAGACAACCGTTTTCTGACTATCATAATTAATTATTTATTCAGTTAATCGTATTTGCAGACCAATTTATTTGCATTAGTCGGTTCAAGGGATGCTCAGATTATTAATTAACAATAGTAGGCTATATATAGGTCCACTATATTGAACCTCATTATTTAGATTGCGGTTCTTGCCAGTAGGCCCTATAATTGTCCTTCTGCAAACATTTATCATTTGAAACCTGGATCCATTGGTCTTGCCATCTTCTGGAGTTCAACCAAAGTAGTCTGACGGGGGTGAGAAAAAGTGGACGATGTCGACGGCTCTTCGTTAGCGTTTAACGCATGTTTTGGTTCGCATGCAGGTGATAATTGAACAAAGAATTGCTACGATAATACTCAACTTTTTTGGAATATTTGCCAAAGATTATGTATTACTAGTTTTAAGTACCGGTATGAGCCTTCCGTTTAAAACGAGTTTTTCTGCCTCTGTTTCCATTTTAATCAGATATAATGAACGCGTCTGATTAATGCGTTAAAAATTTTAATCGCAAATATTTTTAACGCGTTAATCGCACGCGTTAACGCGATTAAATCAATAGCCCTAGTAATTATTATTTTATAACGTCTTAGGATTATTTTCGTTCGTCAATTTAATGTAACGTTGGAAATTAATGGCGACCCATGAATATGCAAAACTGCAATAGTATTTTAATGTTGATGCCTGCATAATAATCTTAACGTTGTGCTAGTTTAAATTACAAACACACGTTCGTCTAAACACCAATTCAAACGGCGGCGTAAACTCTGCAGCTATATGTTTGATGAAATATTAATTAATATCAATTAAAAAACCTAAAACTATTAATGGACGTATATTCGTTTAATTCCCAAAAACAACAGGCAGAATGCTGTAGGTTTAGGCATACGTAGCCTGCACTAGCACAATGACGCTAATATTCATCGTTCAACAGTGTATTATTTTTATGCTAAAGTAATGTTGATGATCACATTGTCTAAAGTGACAACTTTCAGGTTCCTTAGGGCCGTCCATAAAGTACGTCACGCTATTTTTGACCATTTTTGACCCCCCCTCCCTGTCACAAACTGTCACACATGGCCCGACCCCCTCTAAAGTACGTCACACTTTCGAAATTTTTTAAACATTAACACCGAAAGTCTATACATTATTAGGGCCTAAAACAAGGCTTCGCAGCAGCATTACTAGCGCTCCTAGCGAGAGGAATCGTAAACAACACATTTATGCTATTTTGACATAAAACTAATTAAAATGTTTCACAAAATGTGTGAAAATGTTTTTAAAGCTATTAAATTCTACAAAAAAATATATAAAAGAATTATAAATAAATAAATAAATAAATAAATGTGTGACGTCACACATGGCCTGACCCCCCTGTCACACATGACCTGACCCCTCCCCTCGAGCGTGACATACTTTATGGACGGCGCCTTAGTGTAATTCAGATTATATATTATTTTCACTGACTGACTCGGCGGACACGTTTTGCACGCTGCTGTTAGACAGTTAGGGCCATGTGTTGTAGACTGTCTGTTTTGTTAGTCGTTTGTTCCTGACTTAATTGGTGTGCTTGTCGCTGTTACAAACGGACCAATAAAATTATTTCATTTGATTTGATTTGATTTGATTTGATTAGTTAAGATTTCTCTTTTGTCATTTGCGTTCTTGAGGATTGCTTAAATTTCATAAAATTAATGTAGCCTACACTGCAACCGGTTGCGGTCTGTCAGACCGAATTGTTTCAATAATAATATTATTGTTATTATTTCATATTATTGTTGCCCTAATAAATTATGGTCACCGAATTATAATAATATTGATAGTATAGGATCCAAACTGCAACTGATCGGCAATAACCTGTCAATGAAAATTATAGCGCAACTGTGATACTTTATCCCCCAAGCTCTAAAAACAGCTAAAATTGTGCCAATCTTTAAACAGGGTGCCAGAGACAATTTTACTAACTACAGACCCATCTCCGTACTCCCCTATTTTTCTAAATTCTTTGAGAAAATTATGTATGAACGCATTAATAAGTTTCTTGCAAAGAACGAAATTATATTTTCATCCCAACACGGTTTTCAAGCTGGGCATTCTCCATCTATGTCTTTGTTAAGTATGCAAGATAGAATTTCTGCTGCCATTGAACGAAATGAGTACTCACTAGGTGTTTTTTTCGACTTGGCCAAGGCCTTCGATACGGTCGACCATGAGATTTTATTAACCAAATTGGAAAGATATGGTGTACGAGGCAATCAACTTCTGTGGTTTAAAAGTTATTTGGAAAGTCGTTCGCAATGTGTCTATTGCAATGGCTCCTTCTCTGCGTTAAAAGCAATTAAATATGGAGTACCACAAGGTTCTAACTTGGGCCCCCTACTATTTCTAATTTATATAAATGACCTCCCTAATGTTTCTTCTAAATTATATTTCATATTGTTTGCAGATGATACGAATGTCTTCTATTCTCATAGTTCTCTGGAAACCCTCTTTGATATAGTAAATACAGAGCTGACACTAGCAGCAGATTGGTTTTGTGCCAATAAACTTACACTTAATCTTACTAAAACAAACTATATCTTATTTAGGTCTCATAGGAAAACCTGTCCCTCCCAACTTCCTATACTATGTATTAATGGATCCAATCTCTCTAGGGTAGAGTCCACAAAATTTCTGGGAGTCTATGTGGATCAACATTTAACATGGATAGATCATATAAAATGTATTTCCTCAAAAATTGCTAAAAATACTGGGATAATAGCACGTACTGCATACCTACTACCTTCCTCTATCCGTGTAAAACTATATTATTCGCTTGTGTATCCATACTTAGCATACTGTAATCTAATATGGGCATCTAACTACACTACTATGACTGCATAGACTGATAATACTCCAAAAAAGGGTCATTCGAAAAGTGGCTGGTACTACATATTTATCGCATACCAACCCCTTATTTTGTGATTTTAACATATTAAAATTTGAGCAGATTCAACTCTATCAATCAGGAGAATTTATGTATCGCTTTGACCACGGTTTGCTCCCTCCTGTTTTCAAGGGATTCTTTAATCTTGCTTCTCAGATCCATTCTCATTCAACAAGAAACTCGTCAAATTACAGATGCATCTTTGCTCGCACAAATACCCGTCTTTTCTGTATTAGAGCCACTGGTCCTTCAATCTGGAATAAAATCCCTCAAGAAGTTAGGCAATCTCCATCACTATCATTGTTTAAGAAAAAGTTTCGCTCTCACCTTGTCAATAATGGCAACATTGTGTTATGATGTAACAATGTGTTGGTCCATGTAAGCCACACACACGCACACACACACACACACACACACACACACACACACACACACACACACACACACACACACACACACATGTCTTGCACTTGTTGACTCTTTAACTTTTTTTCTTCTTCTTATGTAGTTAAGAGTTTACATTGTCTGGTTTAGTTAAGATACCAGAAGTAGTTGTAATCATTCACTTCTTGTTAGTAGCAATTGTCGGCCGTTTCATCTTTTCGTTTCACATGTACGTAGGTGTCCCTATCAGCGGGGTCAGTGATCCCTTCAGGGCCCATCCTTGTGGCCATTCTAATTTGAAAATGTGATTTGTAACTGCATAATTGTAAAAGATTGTTTGGTTACAAAATAAAATGATTTGATTTTGATTTTTGATTTTGATTTATAAAGGTGTCTATATCAATCTGAAATTCACTTTGATCGTAAACGCTTAAATGCATATCTCGGCCTAGAAGGCGTTAGACTTCACACTCTTCTCACCCTACGCCCAAAATCAGCCGTAACATTCATCGTCGTCATCGTCATCGTCTTCGTCTTCGTCGTCGCCGTAGCCATTGCCGTCGCCACCGCCACCGGTTTTTTTGGGTTGTACTTCTTGGCGGTAATGCTGGAGAATGACAGCCAATTAGGGCATGGATGATGATGTTTTGGTAGATATAAATTCTCTCTGAAATGCAAACTATCTATATACGTCGTTATTAGAGTACACAGTGCTGAGCAATGCGTTGTACATTTCAACCATTAATATGCATACTATTGCATAGACATGTTATGATCCATTTTGTAGATTTTACGCGAAATAGATGTAATTTGTAACGTAATTTGAAACTTATATAGAGCGAGTCACAGCAGTGACCATTCAGCAGCGCCTCCAGTGCTAGAACCTCAGAAAAGATGAAAAATTGGCTATGAGAGACGGATATGTAATTTAGAAAGAAAGCGTTCTAAAGGTGTCCAATGAGAGTAGCGTATTGTCAATTATTTGGCTACATCTTTTGGTTGTCTGGTTCGTTGACATTGATTTAACACGATTCCATTGATTGTGGAATCGGTCACTTGTGACTCTCTCATATTTTGTTGTGCCATCGTTTGATACTTGCTACTTTGACCCCGGCAAGCTAGACACATGTGAATAATAATAAGCCATTGTATTTATTTAAACACACCCATCGCGAAGATGCTTTTCCTCATAAATTAGATTATAGCTCATAGCGACTGTTCAAAGACATTGCGTCATGACATAAAATAATGATTGTCGTATCACACTTCTTTTATAATAATAATCTTCGTTTAATGATTCAATCTGACAGACCGCAGAATGTGTGACGTACTTTCACACTTTCGATTTTTTTAAAATTAACACCTTATTCAAATTTAATCGAAAACACACTTCACTATTAAACTATAAAGTTTCCACTTAAAAGAACTATCACATTATTAAAATGACTTTAATAGCAGAATAGTTAATTGTCAACAGTTGTCACAGTTATTCATTGAAGCAGTAATTAACTCAATGTAGATTGAATTTGAAAAAAAAAATTGCAAAAATTAGACTAGACAATTATATAATACACATCAATAAAAAAATAAATGTGTGACGTCACACATGGCCTGACCCCTGCCTCTGTCACAAACTGTCACACTTTCTTACACCCCTCCCCCCTGGAGCGTGACGTACTTTATGGACGGCCCCTTACAATGTAAGATAGACGTTCACGCACCATTAGTAGCCTAATACACGTTCTTGTGAACTCTGACACTGATTGCACTTTAAGGCTTTTTAAACGTGCAGTTGTACACAAAATGTGCAGTTCTAAACGGATATGTGCAGTTGTAGAAGCACTTCTCTGCAGTTAAAACTAGTTGAAAAGGCCATTTCCCTCCGATTGAGAGTAATTTGCCATGGAGGATGGGAAAGGAAAGAAGGAGTTGTGCAGTTCTAAAATTCCTTAAAACAGCCCTGTAGGCTACAGTAACAATGCACTTTGCCAGTGACAGTGCTAGTCCTAAACATGGAAAAATGAATATGGCGTCGCTACTGATCTCAGTAACGTTAAACTGCAACTACTCACTCATTCTTGCGAACGTGAGTTGTAATTTTTAAAAAAATAATGTACAAAGCATTTACAAGCAATTTACACGATTGCATTATCTTGCATTATCAGTGCAAGGGAGGCAGAGAATGGAGGTAGGGAGGGACAGAGGAAGGGTGGGTGGAAGGGGACGGTCTTTTCAGCCACAGCAACGCGTGGCCGGGTACAGATAGTATAATATAAATTATAAATATAGGTAATAATATTTATCACCTATAAGCTTATGCGAAGTTTATGCGAAGTCCGTTGTCGTATTACCGAACGCATCGTATAATAATTATGTCCTATATGTTATGCTTGTGAAAAGCAGATACTCGGCTATATGTGATGCTTTTGAGAAACGTTTTTGAGGTGTCGAAAAATCCTTGCATTCCTACAGGTTTTCGCCAACTATCAGCTACTATTGGACCGTTTATGCGAAGTCCTATTACAATAGCTGTCTTATTACTGAACGCATCCTCGGACTGAATCAAACGGCAAATCGGCGTCGTATAGGCCTACATGTAGGTCCTAAATCAAAGACTTTTTGTGTTGACATAAACTTTTTACGAGTATTCTCTGCAGTGATACTTTTTATTCGTCAGTTTTACGTCGCTACATATATCACATGCAGCAATAACACATTATGCTACATTACGCGGTACTTTGAAGTGACTTTTCTCTTATTTGAGCTGTCTTTGGTTGGCTTCTGGGGTTCTGCGACATTTATGAAACAAACACCCTTCTACATCGTTAAAAAAGACGGTTGCGTATACCGTCAATGCTGAATATCGTCTTGTAATAATTTAATCGCTATCACAAAATTCTCTATAATAGGACTAATTGAAAGTTGGCTGACTGCGGTTTTATGATTATATATGTAGCCCCGTCCTGTATCCATACTTGGGACTGTCGCTACCAGAGTATAGTGTAGTAACGGCTGTAACACATCAGCAATGACAATGTCTCCAGTGTTTAACTACGTCTAATGTCGCCTGCCTTTACAGGCATTGAATTTGCAATTATATCTGGCATTGTTGGCACTTCTTTGAGTATTGAAGGCGTTTTGACGAATTTGGAAGACATATCCAACGACATGACATTAGTCACAGGTTAGTTTTTGCTCTACATGTAGCCTATATCGCAGCGGTTTACGTGCTGAAGTTTTAATCGATGGGTGTTTTTCCAGTTTAACTAAGAAAGTCTGACGGCTATTTTTACATAACATTAATGAAAGCGTTTTTAAGGTGTGAAATATGTCATTACATCCCCTATTGTTTTTCGTCAACTTGCGGCAATTAGCACCGTTTATACCATTCTAGACACCTTTAGAACACTTTCAACCGACGATATATAAATGTGCAGTATGGTGACTTAATTGTATAATGGCTTGACTTTAGTTTAATATAATAACATCGATAACAAACGTTCTAAAGGTGTATAAGAAAGGAGTCGATATCGCACGGCACATCGCCACTCTACATCCTCGGGTTTTGCTATTCCCCAGTCATATTACAGAAGACAGAATAAATGCTTTTGAAATGAAATGCCTAAGAAAGATCTTGAGAGTACAATGGACGGAAAAAAGAACAAACGAATGGGTATTGGAGAAAACTGGAACAGAAAGAACCTTATTGAACTCGATAAAAAGAAGGAAACTCATTTACTTCGGTCATTTGATGAGAAAACAGGGGGGCTGTATGGAGAAGGAAATAATACAGGGTACGATGTCGGGATCAAAGGCAAGGGGAAGACCGAGGATGGGTTGGATCGCTAATGTCATCACATGGATGGAACTACCATTCGAGCAGATATTGAAGGAGACGGAGGACAGGAAAAAGTGGCGAAGACATGTCCATGAAGCGACCAACCCTCGAATCGAGGAAGGTTAAAGACAAGACAAGACAAGTCATATTACTGATCGCATACATATGGATTGGGTCCAACAGCTTAACAACGCCGTAATACACCAAAAAGCCGTTCGTGTCGATAGAAACTTTTTTGCGAGTTTTCTCTCCATTATTCATTTTTAGTCGTCAGTTTGCGTCGTTACAAATATCACATGCAGCAATAAAATAAAACACGTTGAGCTACATCAGAAGGATTATGGGCGTAATTGCAGAACACGGGACGCTAGTCTCTTTAGTTTTTCTTAGCGATTTCAAAACAAACTGTTTTGTAGGCGTGGTTTAATCTCGAGACTTCCACAACATATTATATTACAAGATTTAACAATTATATTCAATTTAAAATCTTTTAAATTGAACGTTGCATTAAAAAAGGAGTTATTATTGTAGTTAATTAGGGGTAGATATATTAGAAAATTTACATAAATATGCTGTTTTTATAAAATATTTTAACATAAATCTGACCTTTTTGTCAACCAATAAAAGTCAGTATATTAAGTACAACCGTTGACTTGACCTCACATCAGCCAATGAACGTAGGTTATTCAAATTAAAAATACGTCACGCATAATTATTTTACGTAGGACATTAGTGATACCGCTACTTGGCTTTTTTCCCAAGATCTTGTCTTTTTCAATCATATTTTGGGATTTTTTTAATTGACTTTTTATGTCAACTAAAATACTAATTAACAATAAAATTATCAATAATCCGCTAAATAACAATAATCCGAGCCGTAATATCACTCTTAACTGTTCTCGCTCTTCATATTATTTCCGACGTCACGTAGCGCACTCTCTTCCTAAATTATAGTAATTATGTTAGAATATCGGCGAACGGAACAAATTATTAACAATTTAACGTACATTAATTTCAGGATTAATTATAGGCTACATAATTTCTCAAGCATCACAATTTATCGGATAAAATAGCTTTTGTTTAAATAAAATAACTGACATAGTCAATAATTATTAACTTGGCTTTTCTTGGCTTTTTTTATGACCTCATCTTGGCTTTCTATCGGACAGACAGATCATCACGAAAGGTAAAAACAAAACGCTAAAGCCGCTGAAAAACTAACAAAACTAGCGTCCCGTGTTCTGCAATTACGCCGGATTGTGAACCATTTCTATTTTTGAAAAATATTAGGCTAGTGCAATAAGATTCATTATGGATTAATGAAAATGAACGCGTCGTGTTAACTAATTTTTTTACTCACAGTGTCAAATAAAAAGCCTGGTTTCGGACAAATGCAAGTGGGCCTAGGTCTGTGGGTTTTTAATGCATACATGTAAGTGTTGACAAAATTCGCAGCAATTTCCTTATGTCTAAGTAGGACAACTTAGAAGCAGTCGTCCGAACGACCTTCATTTAGGAGTTTAAATATAATATTAACAGCAAATGACGTCATCGTCTGATTGTCGTCATGTGACGTCATAGCCTAATTCGATCGACGTCATATCCTGAGTCGCCATCCATCACCTCCGACAGCCGAGATGGATCGATCTATAATAGTTTAACGGCAGCTTTTGACAACAGAGGTCGTTGCAGTTGATAGAAATTTGCCTGTTATATTAAATTCAATTGAGTCTAATAATTATCATCATCATCAAGGGCGAGCCCCACTCCGGAGCGTAGCCGTCTCCACAATTCTCCGCCAACCACTACGGTCCTGCGCA
This sequence comes from Lumbricus rubellus, assembly GCA_945859605.1. Taxonomy (NCBI): domain Eukaryota; kingdom Metazoa; phylum Annelida; class Clitellata; order Crassiclitellata; family Lumbricidae; genus Lumbricus; species Lumbricus rubellus. Next base: position 45,792,457 of record OX243815.1, on the reverse strand, counting down.
CTTCTCCAAGCTGCGTTTAGTCCAAGGCCCAGCGGTCTCAGGTCTGCGTCGATCGTCCGGGTCCATGTGTGTCTTGGTCGTCCAAGATAATAATTATAGTAGCCGTCTATTGACAGAGCATCAACTTAAGAAAAAAAGACAGCAATCAGTGAAAACTCAATGACTTTCAATTGATTGAAATTGATCGATTTTTTGCGCCTCTGAGTAACCCCCTTGAACAGGCGCTATATAAATGCATATAGTGAATGAATGAATGAATAAATGAACGAATGAGCGAACGAATGAATTAATGAAAAAATGATTGGGGCTCAAGTCAAAGAATCAACTCAAAAGGGCAATATGGACCAGCTGAAACTGGATTGACTATTTTCTTTCTCGATAACATTCTGCAGTAGTGACAGTGTAATAGGGGTCGATCGCACTCAATAGAGTTTCCGAAAGACTTTCTCTTTCTTTTTCCTGTGAAAAGGGCTTCATGAATGTTCATACAATACATCTACCAGCACATAGTGATTCGAAGTTTTGCAACTCTTCAACAACGATTGCTCATCGATAATTAATCAGCGTCGCCTCCTTCTTTATCACGGCCTCGGTGCAAGATTTACAGCGAGAATAATATTATAATGCTTCAATTTCAAGATCTCTGATTTGATTACTAATTTACTGTAACTCTGAGTCTAAACGACAGCCATTGGCAACTCTGAACACCTTTAAAACATAACCAACCAATATTATTTAGTCAAGTATTATCTACTAACATTATATCGAAAATACATTGATACCGTAAATTTAAAGACGTCAACAGCCTTTGTTGCTATAAGATGTCGTTAAACTGTTGAATAATAATAAACATTAGTATTGACAATGAAGATCAATAGCGTTCCCTCCACTAATATATCTCATTGATTAGTTCTATTGTTGAAATGCAGGCCATTGACTTAGGATTACAAAGATAAAAGATAAACTTAACCGTCTTTATTATTAGCACACAACACGAGAGGAAAACCGAGAAAGAAGGAAGTGACGTAAACATAGAGTCAACTATTTTAGAGTCACCTACGCTAGCGCCATCTAGAATGTGTATAACTAATTATTCCAACACCCCCACTTTATACACACTCACAAATTAGGTTAGCCTTATTTTTCTAACCCCATCCCAGAAATGCATTTGTTATGCACATCTTTACACAGTCCTTTTGTTAAACAGTCAGCAACCATGTTTGTTGTTTCAATCTGTTTAACCAGAATGTCTCCAATCGCAATTCTGTCTCGAATGAAGTGATGCTGCACAGCAATGTGCTTGGTCTTGGGTCGATATCCAGGATTTCTAGAAAGATCAATCGCCCCTTTGTTATCACAGAAGATCTCCACAACATCTGAAGCCTGAGGAACAAGTTCTTTGCGAAGACCCTTTAACCATATAGCTTCTGTAGCAGCCATGCTTAAAGCCATGTACTCTGCTTCAGTTGTTGACTTTGCAACTGTTGGTTGTTTCTTTGAGTTCCAACTTATTGCGGCACCACTTAAAACAAAAGTGTAGCCAGTGGTTGATTTGAGATCTCTTTTATCACCACCCCAGTCAGAATCACTGAATCCAATCAAATCTTCATTGGTTTTCCTGTACACAAGTTTGGTACTTGCAGACTGCCGAAGATATCTAAAGATTCTTTTCACTGCAACCCAATGAGTTTTTCCATAATTGTTATTGAATCTGCTCATGACCCCCACTGCAAATGCAATGTCTGGCCTTGTAGCCTGTGCTGCATACATAAGGCTACCCACAGCTTCTTGAAAAGGAATGTTTCTCATTTCTTCCTCTTCTTGTCGACTGTTAGGAAAGAATTCCTCTCTGAACAAATCTTGATTTGGATCAAGTGGAGTTGAAACCCCATTGCACTCAGTCATATTGAAGCGGTTGAGCACTTGTTCAATGTATTTCTCTTGATCAAGTGATATCGTTCCTGTATCACGATCTCTTTGGATATGAATGCCCACACAGTAATGTGCCTCTCCAAGATCCTTCATCTTGAGACGTTTCATTAGATCTGCTTTCAAATTTTGTTTCTCTTTCTTGTTGTTCGAGAAAATCAAAAGATCATCAACATACACTGCAATGATTAAGATCTTTCCACTTTCACATCTGTAGTAAATGCAAGTGTCAAAATTTGATTGCACAAATCCAAGTTCTTTCAACAACTTATCCAATTTCTTATTCCAGGCTCGGCTGGCTTGCTTCAGACCATAAATTGACTTCTTTAGTCGACAAGTTTTACCATTTAGCCGAAAACCACCTGGCAGTTCCATGTAAATTTCTTCTTCGAGCTCAGGATGCAAAAATGCTGTTATGACATCCATTTGATCAATGTCAAGATCATATTTTGCAGCTAATGCCATCAGAAGACGAATGGAAGTATAACGTACAACAGGTGCGTACGTTTCTTCGTAATCAATGCCTGGTTTTTGTGAACATCCTTTAGCCACCAAACGAGCTTTGTAACGCTCAACTGTACCATCAGATTTCAGCTTTGTTTTGAAGACCCATTTGCATTTAATTGCCTTTCTCCCAGTAGGTACATCAGATAATGCCCATGTCTGGTTTTCAACATGTGCCTGAATTTCTTCTTCCATTGCATGTTTCCATTCTTCTGAGTGATGAGAACTAAGGGCTTCTTCAACAGTTGCTGGATCAGTACTTTTACACAACGTAGCTTGATGCACAACAAAATCCTCATTGAATATTTGCCTGTTTGGAATACGAGTTCTTTTTGGCCTCTCAAATGTGTCTCGTTTTACTTCTTCATCCTCAGTTATTTCCTTATTGACCACTGAAATATCTGAACCATCAGAATCTTCTTCCACCAAGTTTATTTCCGAACGAGTGTTCGAACCATCAGTAAGACCAGTCTTTGATCCACCAGACTCCTTTGAACCACCAGACTCCCCCACTTCAACAGGAGCTCGGGTATTCTGAAACTGCTGTTGATGATGAATGTCTGAAGTAACAGTTTGCGATGAGATGTCATCCGCAACATCCGGAAATGGATCATCTGAAGACGAATGTCGAACAGGAAACTGAGATTCAAAGAAAACAACATCTCTTGATCGAGTGAATTTCTTTGTAACAGGGTGAAGCATTCTGTAACCTTTGCTTTCTTCACAGTAACCAACAAAGATGTACTCTTTTGACTTAGAATCCCATTTCTTGCGGTTATGTTCCGGAACTTTCACCAGAGCTTTGCAACCAAAAACACGAAGATGGCTTAGATCAGGTTTTTTTCCTGTCCATGCCTCTTGAGGTGTCATCTTTGGTAAGACTTTCGTAGGTGAGCGATTCTTCAGATAATTGGCCGTGTTTACTGCTTCTGCCCAAAAATCTGTGCTTACTCCGGATTCTAGAACCATTGTTCGAGCTCTTTCAACCAAAGTTCTGTTTAGACGTTCTGCAACTCCGTTCTGCTGAGGAGTATATGGAATTGTGGTCTCGTGACGAATTCCACCACGTCGTAAAAAACCCAGAAAACTTTCATTGACATATTCAGTACCATTATCTGTTCGAAGAGTTTTGATACGTTTACCAGTCTGATTCTCAACAAGAGATTTGTACTCCTTGAACTTCTCCAAGACTTCAGTCTTTGATTTCAGGAAATAGACAACCGAGTGTCTCGTGAAATCATCAATGAATGTGAGAAAATACCGTGCTCCACCAACAGATGAAACATGCATTGGACCACAAATATCAGAATGAACAAGACCAAGAACTTGGTTCGCTCTTTTGGCTCCTGTTTTCTTGAACGGTTTGCGGTGCTGTTTGCCTTTCACACAAGCTTCACAAGGAATATTTGCCGTTCCTTCAGACTGAACACCAGAAGACATCGTGGTTTGAAGCAGGCGCATTGAAGGACGATTAAGATGTCCAAGACGACGATGCCATAAGTTGACAGAATTCGTTGACAGCGCAGCAAACATAGGAGATTGCGTACAGTTCAAACGATACAGTCCGTTAACTACTGTGGCAGTTCCAACGACCCTTCTTGGATTTACCTTGACCTGCTGATTGACTATGCGACAGCTTTTCTTATCAAACAACACAGTTTGACCTTCCTGAGCAATTTTGTTAACTGCCAAGAGATTTATAGCCAAATCTGGAACATGAACAACATCCGAAATTTCCATTGATTTCTTTGTTGACAACGGAATCGATAATCTTCCCATTCCAGTGCTTTTCAACTTTGCTCCATTTGCAATTCCTACCTCTTGACTAGAGTCCGAAGAAAAATTCTTAAGCCAGTCAAGTCGAGATGTCAGATGTACTGTGGCACCCGAATCTAGATACCAATCATCATTCATCGAGGTAGATTGCACCGATGAAACAGAAAAATTCGTTTGGGCTGACACAGCACCAAAATTTGCATTGGCTGAATTCTTTTGTTCCTTAACATTGACCTTCTTACATTGTGAACGAATATGACCAAATTGATTGCATTCGAAACAACGTGGTCCTTTTGGCTTACTTTTCATCTGGGACATGCCCTTGTGGGACCTGCTCATTTGAGACCTGCCCATTGAAAATGCTGAATGAGTTGCACTTGAAGTCGTATTTGCTCCTAGGTCCTTGACACTGTCTTGAAGCAAAAGACTTTTTACAAACTCCACTGTTGTGTCTTGCTTTGATCCTTGGATGCCTAATATTAAAGGCCTGTACTGATCTGGAAGACCTCCAAGAATTATGCCTCCAACAACATTGTCCTGAAAAGGTTGACCAATTGATTCCAATTGTTCTGCAATCGACAAAATGTGATCTACATACTGCTGCATCGAAGGAAAGTTCTCGAAGTTTGTCTTAAACAAACTAGAATACAGTCCAATCAGACGAACAAGAGCAGTGCTTTCATATTCACCTCTCAATGCATCCCAAGCAGCTTTCGCAGTCTGGCATTTCTTCGTGACTTTTGCTGAACAAGGTTTTAGGCTAAGATTGATTTTGGCTAACGCACGTAAGTCCAAATCCGGATCAACAGCCTGGCCCTCTTTTGGCGAAACACAGCGCCATAAACCAGCGTCAATTAAGAAATTTTGCATCCAGAATTTCCAATCACCATAATTTTTGCCATCAAGATGCCTCGCTTCCGGCAAACCTCCGACGGAATTTGTAGTAGCTGTTGTCGCTATACTACCTGATCCTGTGCTAATCTTCTCTTGAATCCACAGAACTTGTTGCTGTAGTTCTTCCAATGCCGCCATTTTGACGCGTGACAAAGAAGAAACTTCAGCTTCAATCGACTCGGATAATTAACGAGAAAACTCGAAAAATATTAGTCGACCTACAGTTCATGTTTACTTACAAGTCGGCCTGGGCCCATAACCTGTTGAAATGCAGGCCATTGACTTAGGATTACAAAGATAAAAGATAAACTTAACCGTCTTTATTATTAGCACACAACACGAGAGGAAAACCGAGAAAGAAGGAAGTGACGTAAACATAGAGTCAACTATTTTAGAGTCACCTACGCTAGCGCCATCTAGAATGTGTATAACTAATTATTCCAACATCTATTATAGGGAATTTTCTGAAACTACCTGGGATCGACGAAATCGAGACCGAACAGCATCAAACCTTGCGTGCGATGTCCAAGTTATACGTTATTGTCGAGTGACGTCATCCTTCGAGTGACTTTCATTTTCAAAGTTTTAAATAAGCCAGCGAGCGACGTCATCTCTTGAGTTGCCACCTATCACTTCCTGTCTTCCTCCAGCAGACGACAGAGATTTGACAACTGATGGATGGATGCTTAGTTTAACGATAGCTTTTGACAACAGAGGCCGTTGCTTCAACAAAAATATGTTTGTCATATCGCAGCTTTAGGACAGGTCTGAGAGTTTTGACAAATAAATCAGTTTGAGTTCCTGTTGACCATTCTTCAACGGTACTTATCAGATACTTCTACTTTTTCCTTTTGCTTGAAGCAATGACGACCATGGAATGAATTTGATTTATTGAAATAGCAACGCTTAGTTTTTCTCTCAACTGTCACAAATAAGATTTCGCGAACAAATTACACAGCGCTTCAGAGCTACCGCGAAGAACTTCAATAATTATAGGACGTATATGGAACGCTTGGCTACTGTTGAGTGCACTGGCGGAAACCTAGGGGGGGACAGGGGGGGACGGTCCCCCCCAATGAAGACGTTGGGGGGGACGGCCCATGCATTTGTCCCCCCCAATGTTTAAGCGTTAGGACATGTACACAATCTTCAGTAGTGAATTAGAGAGAGAAAAATGTTTAGCAGATGAAGTAAATATTCATAAGGATATGAATTCCAGAGCAATCCAGGCTCTAACCACAAGTTATTAAGTCCAACGTTGGGTAGTTTGCGAACATTATACTGTATAAATAAGACACCTCTTTTAACATGGTACCAATTATTACAAAAGCCTTGCTAACGCACAACGTCACAAATTCACAACGTCATCGGGTTTCTGCTACATTCAGTTCAGCTTCTCTTCAGGCTCAAAATAATCAGCGTCATGTTCAACATTAGAAGTAATATGGAAAGTAAATACGTAAGTAAGTAAGTAAGTATTTTGTTTATTATTCCTTTTGAAAACGAACAATGGGATATAGAACATCAGTGGGTCCATGGGCGGAGTTTATTACGGGCTAAGGGGGCTCAAACCCCTCAAGAAGGCCCAGATTCGGGTCTGTCACAAGGAAAACGGTATAGTTTCCGGGGTTAGCCCCCAAGAAACTTTCACAAATGAAACTTGAATCCGATGATTAACACTTTTTTGTCCGGGAAAATAGCATGGTTGTTGTGAGACTTCAATTAAAGTCGTTGACTAAAACGGGTGTGTCCGGAAAGTTAGTATGGTTTCATGAGATTTCTACTAAACTCGACGTGTGTAAGGAAAAAGAATGGATTTTATGAGATTTCAACCCGATGACTAAGAAAAGGTCAACACAATTTTTTGCCCGAAAAATAATATGGTTTTTGTGAGATTTAAACTAAACTCGATGTGCCAAAAATACGTTTGCGCAAAATAGTAGGCCTATGGTTTTTATGAGAATACAAAAAAAAATTATGACTAAAAAAGGTGTTTACGGAAACATTATGGTTTAATGAGATTTCAATTAAACTCAATGACTAAAAAAGGTGTTTACGCGAAACAGTATGGTTTTATGAGATATTAATTAAACTCGATGAGTTGATGACTAAGAAAAGGTGTCTACGGAAAATAGTATGGATCTATGATATTTCAATTAAACTATAAGACTAAAAAAGGTGTTTACGGTATAAATTATGGTTTTATTTAATTTCGATTAAACTCGGTCACTAAAAAAGGTGTTTACGAAAAATAGTATGGTTTTATGAGATTTTAATTAAACTCGATGAGTTGATGTTTAAAAATGGTGTCTACGGAAAATAGTATGGATCTATGTTATTTCAATTAAACTATATGACTAAAAATGGTGTTTACGGAATAAATTATGTTTTTATTATATTTCGATTAAGCTCGATCACTAAAAAGGTGTTTGCGCAAAATAGTATGGTTTTTATGAGATTTTAATTAAACTCAATGACTAAAAAAGGTCTTTACGCAAAATAGTATGGATCTATGATTTTTTAATTAAACTAGATGACTAAAAGAGATTATTTCGAAAAATAGTAAGGTTTTATGATATTTCAAATAAACTAAATGACTAAAAAAAGGTGTTTACGCAAGCTAGTATGTTTTTTAAAATTAGATTTCAATTAAACTCGATGACTAAAAAAGCTCAATAACTTTTGAATCGAGAAAAAAATTCCGGCGCTGCTCAATCTGGACCAAGTCTCCGCCTCACATCCAAACTTCAAGTTTTTTAGCCCCCAAGAATGGAAACCAAACTCCGCCCACGATTTGGTCTCTTGAACGGATTTAGGCTATGCTTTATGAGAGTTGGCAGGGCTTTTAAACGTGCAAGTTCACATAGATGTGTTGATTTTAAAAAAAGGCAGTAATACTGGTCTTAGAGAGTTGTAAACTAACATCCTCGCAGCTAAAAATAGTTTCAAAAAATCCATTGTCATCTTATTGGCATTTATTTACTGGGGAAGATCGAATGGTTGAGATAGAGTCATGCAGTTCTGAAACTTCCTTTGATATGCTCTGATAGCAGGTATATATTAATTATAGACATGAGTATGTTTTCATTTCTATCAGTGTTTCCTTTCCAGTCTTTCTATTAAACATAATTTGCATTTTAACAAATTAACGCAAAGAATTTAGTCATGAATTTGAATAAAATTCAGTAAGCTTATTTAATGCATGTTTCTCATATACATTTGTATATATCGTTGATTTAATACATTACAGAGGTGTCTATGTTAAATGCTTCGAATGTTTTTGCAAAGCAATTGTGTGAAATTTGGCAAATTCCATCATTATATAAATTTATAGTATAAGCTTTAAAAAAGGTGTCTAATACAATCTGCACTCCGATCGTGTTCAATAACAAATTACAATTTGAACTACTTCTATCGGGACTGAGAAAATGGATCATTCATAAATTGTTGATGACAGCTAAAATGCTACAATTAGATGTGGACATTAAAAAACAGCCTTCCTTCACCCATCCCAACTCGGCGCTTCGCGCTTCAGCGATCGTCTTTCAGCCGCTCGTCCGTCCCCCCCAAAGTTCGGACCAGGTTTCCGCCCCTGGTTGAGTGATTGGTGGTCATCACTAGGTAGCCTTTTTAATGGCTACCAGGTCAGAAGATTGTGACCTTAAAATGACCTCATTAGGTTTTTAAAACTAGAAAAAAACCTTCAGGTGACTTCTATCATCAAGTTCTATGTACTGTTTGTTCTACGACGCTGTCTAATAGCGAATATCATCATCGCGACCCTCCTCCTTAATCCAGACTTCAGACTGGCAACACTCGAAGTTCGTTATCTGAAGATTTCTGCAACTGCAAAAGCGATGTCGCTTTTGTGAAGATGCTCAGTCAAGACAGAATCGATAAACAGTTGGTAAATTTCGCTTCCTTCCAAAATCTAGCGTGTGCAGATATTCTATTCTATTCTATTTTTGGATTTATAAAGCGCCTCTCACAGCACAAACTAATCAGAGGCGCTCCCAGTGCGAAGAACTCCTGGAAAAAGAAAAGTCTTGAGACATCTGGCAGAAAAAGTAAAGCCTCCAGATAAAATTTGAGCACGAATAATAGTAGGAAGGCCATTCCACAGTAAAGGGCAGACAGAGGCAAAGGCGCGGTGTTGGGCTGTGGCAGTCCGAGATCGTGGAACAAGAAGATCATGACGATCTAAAGAGCGGAGAGGACGACCAACGGTAGCTGAGAAAGGCTTCCTAATGAGATCACAAAGGTAGCGAGGCGCTAGACCCAAAAACATCTTATAGGTGAGAAAAAGAATTTTATATTGAATCCGGGCAGTCAGAGGAAGCCAGTGAAGGTGTTCAGTCATGAAAGCCGAAATGTGAGAGAAACGAAGGAGGCGAGCAATCAAGCGAGCAGATGCATTAAGTAGCCTACCGATTGGAGAGGATATAGGCTATAGGCTCCTGTGGATGATGTTAACTGATACCAGTATCACCGGAAGGTTCCATGAGATAACATCGAGTCGACGATGAAATTTTACTACACGTAGGTAGCCTATTGTTTCTTTCTTCTTTCTCTCTTCCTTCAGTCATGCGACGACGATGAGGCTTTCACTTGACTTCTCCAGACTTGTCTATTTCTGATGAGATCCTTTGCTCTTGGCATACTAATATCCATCCTCTTCAGATCCTCTCTGACGTTGTCCATCCAAGTCTTTGGTTGTCTTTCTCTGCTTCTCTCTCCTTATATAATTATGCCCGTGCAGGGCCGCGAGTGGTATAGTCTTTTTCCCTCCGTGCGCTCCACATTACCGAACCATCTGAGCCGTCTTTTCCTGATTTTTTCCACTACCGTTTCTTCTGCACCCAGCTCCTCTCTTGTCTTCTCGTTCCTGATTCTCTCCCTTTTGGTAGGTATTGCTTAATGTATTATAAAGGTTTCTAAAGAGAGGAATTTTAAAATTTGAAAACATCTTGGCGTACAATGATTCGACTTAATATTGGCACTTGAAAACTGTTGTTTTTGGCCCTGTTGGAATCGGGAGCCTCTCTGAATAGTTTCATCGAAGAGGCACTATATAAATACTTGAATGTTATGTAGGCCCTATTTCTAAAAGTTCGCATAATGATCCGACTTGATATTGGCACTTGAAAACTGTTATTGAAAAGCACTGGCGGAAACCTAGGGGGGGACAGGGGGGGACGGTCCCCCCCAATGAAGACGTTGGGGGGGACGGCCCATGCATTTGTCCCCCCCAATGTTTAAGCGTTAGGACATGTACACAATCTTCAGTAGTGAATTAGAGAGAGAAAAATGTTTAGCAGATGAAGTAAATATTCATAAGGATATGAATTCCAGAGCAATCCAGGCTCTAACCACAAGTTATTAAGTCCAACGTTGGGTAGTTTGCGAACATTATACTGTATAAATAAGACACCTCTTTTAACATGGTACCAATTATTACAAAAGCCTTGCTAACGCACAACGTCACAAATTCACAACGTCATCGGGTTTCTGCTACATTCAGTTCAGCTTCTCTTCAGGCTCAAAATAATCAGCGTCATGTTCAACATTAGAAGTAATATGGAAAGTAAATACGTAAGTAAGTAAGTAAGTATTTTGTTTATTATTCCTTTTGAAAACGAACAATGGGATATAGAACATCAGTGGGTCCATGGGCGGAGTTTATTACGGGCTAAGGGGGCTCAAACCCCTCAAGAAGGCCCAGATTCGGGTCTGTCACAAGGAAAACGGTATAGTTTCCGGGGTTAGCCCCCAAGAAACTTTCACAAATGAAACTTGAATCCGATGATTAACACTTTTTTGTCCGGGAAAATAGCATGGTTGTTGTGAGACTTCAATTAAAGTCGTTGACTAAAACGGGTGTGTCCGGAAAGTTAGTATGGTTTCATGAGATTTCTACTAAACTCGACGTGTGTAAGGAAAAAGAATGGATTTTATGAGATTTCAACCCGATGACTAAGAAAAGGTCAACACAATTTTTTGCCCGAAAAATAATATGGTTTTTGTGAGATTTAAACTAAACTCGATGTGCCAAAAATACGTTTGCGCAAAATAGTAGGCCTATGGTTTTTATGAGAATACAAAAAAAAATTATGACTAAAAAAGGTGTTTACGGAAACATTATGGTTTAATGAGATTTCAATTAAACTCAATGACTAAAAAAGGTGTTTACGCGAAACAGTATGGTTTTATGAGATATTAATTAAACTCGATGAGTTGATGACTAAGAAAAGGTGTCTACGGAAAATAGTATGGATCTATGATATTTCAATTAAACTATAAGACTAAAAAAGGTGTTTACGGTATAAATTATGGTTTTATTTAATTTCGATTAAACTCGGTCACTAAAAAAGGTGTTTACGAAAAATAGTATGGTTTTATGAGATTTTAATTAAACTCGATGAGTTGATGTTTAAAAATGGTGTCTACGGAAAATAGTATGGATCTATGTTATTTCAATTAAACTATATGACTAAAAATGGTGTTTACGGAATAAATTATGTTTTTATTATATTTCGATTAAGCTCGATCACTAAAAAGGTGTTTGCGCAAAATAGTATGGTTTTTATGAGATTTTAATTAAACTCAATGACTAAAAAAGGTCTTTACGCAAAATAGTATGGATCTATGATTTTTTAATTAAACTAGATGACTAAAAGAGATTATTTCGAAAAATAGTAAGGTTTTATGATATTTCAAATAAACTAAATGACTAAAAAAAGGTGTTTACGCAAGCTAGTATGTTTTTTAAAATTAGATTTCAATTAAACTCGATGACTAAAAAAGCTCAATAACTTTTGAATCGAGAAAAAAATTCCGGCGCTGCTCAATCTGGACCAAGTCTCCGCCTCACATCCAAACTTCAAGTTTTTTAGCCCCCAAGAATGGAAACCAAACTCCGCCCACGATTTGGTCTCTTGAACGGATTTAGGCTATGCTTTATGAGAGTTGGCAGGGCTTTTAAACGTGCAAGTTCACATAGATGTGTTGATTTTAAAAAAAGGCAGTAATACTGGTCTTAGAGAGTTGTAAACTAACATCCTCGCAGCTAAAAATAGTTTCAAAAAATCCATTGTCATCTTATTGGCATTTATTTACTGGGGAAGATCGAATGGTTGAGATAGAGTCATGCAGTTCTGAAACTTCCTTTGATATGCTCTGATAGCAGGTATATATTAATTATAGACATGAGTATGTTTTCATTTCTATCAGTGTTTCCTTTCCAGTCTTTCTATTAAACATAATTTGCATTTTAACAAATTAACGCAAAGAATTTAGTCATGAATTTGAATAAAATTCAGTAAGCTTATTTAATGCATGTTTCTCATATACATTTGTATATATCGTTGATTTAATACATTACAGAGGTGTCTATGTTAAATGCTTCGAATGTTTTTGCAAAGCAATTGTGTGAAATTTGGCAAATTCCATCATTATATAAATTTATAGTATAAGCTTTAAAAAAGGTGTCTAATACAATCTGCACTCCGATCGTGTTCAATAACAAATTACAATTTGAACTACTTCTATCGGGACTGAGAAAATGGATCATTCATAAATTGTTGATGACAGCTAAAATGCTACAATTAGATGTGGACATTAAAAAACAGCCTTCCTTCACCCATCCCAACTCGGCGCTTCGCGCTTCAGCGATCGTCTTTCAGCCGCTCGTCCGTCCCCCCCAAAGTTCGGACCAGGTTTCCGCCCCTGTTGAAAAGACGCGGAAGCCCACTTAGCATAAAAATTTTAATCTACATGAATATTATAGAATCGTTGGAACTATAATAGAGGTGTTTAACGAACGCATGAATTGAAAAGTCACTGCTTTCCCCATAAAAAGCAATAGTTCTGGACGTTTTGGTGGCACACTGTCATGAAGTAGCGACGAAACGAGCTCACGATACCGCGAAGTTTTTACATTATAGAATCGGTTGACAAGTTTGTGGAGATCGTAATTGTAATTGTAAATTTAAAACTTATTTAGCTCCACTTGAAAGAGAATGGCCATCAATCAAACACTTACGGAAAATGGATTATAAAATGTGATAGAGAGTGACCTATTGGGAACAGTCGCAGCTATATACAGGGCCAACCACAGAAAATACATGCTTTTGACAGTCAGAAATTTTAAAATGGCACTGGAGAACAGACATTCAGTGGTTCGAAAGCAGTATTTGTACAAATATTAACAGTAGTCCTAAGTTATACTCATTGTAACAAAATTGTGTAATATATTATAGTAGTAAATAATAGAATTATAATCATAAAATAGTAAATAATATCAATGTATATTACAACAGTTCACGTAATAAAATGATGTAAACAGCAACTCAATAATATATTTATTTTGTCAAAAATATGCTCATTGTACACCTTTCGAACATTTTAGAGATATGTTATAAATTAATTAAGACCTGAATTACAAGAGTTTCGCACCTAACTTTTATTCTGTTCTCTGAAATTATATGGTGTCGGTTGAAACTGGCAATACCCCTTGGGGGCCCGTATAGCTCAGCTGAGAGAGCGCTGGTCGTTAAACTGAGTGTCATTCACGCAACCCGGGTTTGAGTCTAATACAGGGCATTAATTTATTAAAAAGTTTCTGTTAACTGACATTGGCGCTTTTTGTTGTGTAGCCCTTCCCACTTCTGGCTTGGCCGAACCAGGAGTGATCCAGCACTTAGGCTACCGAACTCACTTATGTAAACACCTGCGTGGCTGCGTGGCTGCGTGGCTGCGTGTCGTGCTATGATAATGGGCCGTATTTCGTAAAACCTGTACATGTAATTCGGTCTTGTCAGATTAAGTCATTAAACGAAGATAATTATTACAGAGGCTGTGACGAAATGTAAAAAAGTATCGACTCATTGTACACCATTAGAACGGATTCAGCAGATGCTCGAAATATGTTGAAACCGAAGGCGTAAAGAAATTTTAAATGATCTTTAATAAATCAGCTCTTTGAAATGATATAACGTCTGTTGAACACATTTTCATGGTGTCTAATAATAATTATCAGATCATCTGTTGTAGACTATTTTAACGACATAATTATTTTGGTTATTATGGTCGCTGATGTTGACCTTCTGTGACTTCATATAATAAATATTAGAGTTGTGCAAGAATCGGTAGACGATTGTAATCCGCCAAAACCTCGACACAAGTGACATAGCTACCCAGATGCTTCAAGGTGTCATGATGTGAAGCAGACATGCACAGGTCGGTCAGGACAGACCGATGAAGAGAGTCGGGGGAGAGAGCGTACGTGGGACACAACGGGCATTGATCCACGTTGTCCTTCGTGCCTCTTTTTCTCGATTCTCTTAAATCAGACAATCAATCAATCAATCAAATATTTTTATTTTGCAACCAGTATACATGAAAGGTTCACACATCGTTCACATTGGCTACAAAAAAGGGAGGCCCTAAAGGGATTTTAAAAATCCCGCTGTCTAGGGACACCAACTATTAATGACTTGACGATGCAAGGTGGCCATGACGAAGTCTTTGCAAAATCAACACAGTGACTGACAAAAAAGATAAAGCAACTTATACTAGAGAACGGAAGAAAAAACAAAACACAAAAACAGGAAACTGAAAACCTCAACACTGCTGAGTCACAAACAATAATGAAAAGGAACAAAAAATCTTAACTATAGGCTACTGAACTGTACTGTACAGAGACCAACTGCAATGCACATACTGAGCGAACACTACTTTAATTTTATTTGGTACCTTCTATTAGAAAGGCGCTAAATTTCTTCTTAAATGTCCAAATACTGGGGCTCAATTTTATTTCCCTTGGAATTTTTTCCCAAGTGGTAACCCCAGTAGACTTAATAGAAAACTGGCGCGTGTTAGTGCGAGCATAGGTTCGGCGGTACAAAGAAGAGTATCTTGTAAAATGAGAATGAACCTGGGATGAAAGCTGAAAATAATTTTTTTATATAGGTGGCAGAAGGCTTCGATCAAACCGGTACATAAATTCCCCTATTTGCAAAGTCCAAATCTGGTCGAGTTTTAAAATTCTAAGGTTGAGAAATATGGGGGCAGTGTGAGAGCCGTATGGAGCTCCCACAATAAGACGAACAGCTCTTTTTTGCAAAATAATAACTCTATATAATCTTGTGACATAAGTAGAAGCCCACACTATGTTACAATAAGAGAGATATGGATGTACTAAGGAATAGTATAGTTTAATCCTAATACAAGGTGGTTTAGATGCTCCAAGATGTTAATGGTATGGAGCAGACCAGCTGACCGGACCGGTTGAAGCTGGGCAACATGGCACGAGACAGACTCAGAAAGAGAGTGGCGTCGGACTCTTACGGGCATTGAGCCCTGTGATATTGATGATTGATTATGATCTCTGTTTTAATTAACATTGCTTTCTTAACGACTACTGATTTTCTTAAAATTGACCTGATTAGGCTGTCGACGCCCTGTGAATTATTTTGACATCAGTAACAGTTGAAGCTAGTACAATCAGGGCTGCCACTCTCAATTTAAAAAAATGTCAGATCCATCCACAAAAAAACTAGAAAAAGCTAGATTGGCAATTTGTCTGAGAAATAAGTGGATCTGTTTTCTTCTTTTTTGTCTTTCGCTGGCTGCAAAATCTGAAATCTTCAGACGTCTTTCGTCTATTTTTACCTGAAAAATGTCTCTATTACGTGAAAATATGAGAAAAATTCTCCGTGACAAAAAAGCTAGATTCGGAAAAAACATGGAAATCTAAGCAAAACCGAAAACCTAGACCTAGATGGGGAAAGCTATAATTAGTTGCAATGAGAATCCAATCAGGCCTAACTCCGCCACTGGTTGCACTCTGCCAGTGCCAGTCCCAAGCCTACATAAAGGAGGGCGTCGCTAATGGTCTTTATTACCACACCACACAGTGACCCTAAACTGCAATTATACTACTACTGTCAACCAGGTCTATTAATATAGCAAACGATTGAGTGCTACACATAGTTTCTATTGAAAGCGTTCTAGAGGTGTCTAATGAGAGCCGCGCATTGTCAGTTACTTAGCGACATCTTTTGGTAACCTGGGTAGTTGACATTGGCAACATTGCTTTGACACGATTTCACTGTTTGAGGAATCGGTCGCTTGTGACTATCTCATATTTTATTGTGCAGTCGTTTGATGCTTACTTATTTTATTTTATTTATTTACTGAGAATTTGATATAGCGCTCCTTCAAGGTTACTACTCAGGAGCGCTCCCAGTCCAACCCCGGTCGAATAAGACAGTCTTGAGAAGAGAAAGAAATGAAGTAGAAGTAGAAAGGCTAATAGGTATTTGACGAAGGATAACAGGGAGCTCATTCCAGGTCGCAGGGCCAGCCACGGAGAAAGCACGGCGCTGCCTGATTGCAGTCCGTGAGCGTGGAACAATAAGTTCCGCTTGTGCAGCTGAGCGGAGAGAGCAGCGGCGTTGAACAAGCGTGGTCGAGCAACAGAGCTCCTGCAAGTATAAAGGAGCCAAACCCTCAAAGCAGCGCCGGACCAAGACGGAAATTCTGTATGTAATGCGCTGTGGGTAAGGGAGCCAGTGGAGTACATCCCTCATGTACTCGGAGACTCGGCCAAACTTGGGAATGCGGCCTATGAGGCGGGCAGCAGTGCGCAAGACCCTATTTAGGGGCCCCACCCGACAGGCTGGAAGTCCAACGTATATGGAACTGCAGTAGTCCAAGCGTGAAACTACAAACGCATGAACAAGTGTTGCGGCTGCGCTAGAAGTCAAAGAGCGGGAAATGACCTTGAGCTGCCGAAGCTGGTAGTAACAGCTGCGACACAGAAGGTTAATGTGCCGCGTAAATGTTAGTTTACTAAATGTTAAGCTTACTTGACACCGGCAAACTAGATGCAGTTGAATTATAATTACGCAGAGTCTTTAAAAAACATAAAGAGCTGGACCATGTCCCACAATATTACCGTCGGCAACGGCACTTTTTAACCTGTCGTTAAACCATGGATGCATAAACAAAACATAGCACGAAATGTTTTCTTCAAATAATATGGTTTACAGTCGCTCATTATAGAGACAATGTGTCACGACACAGATTATAATCGAACTCTTTTTTTTATCGAAGCTGGGAATGGCGCTGCCAGATCAGGATTAGTGTCGAAGCATCATATAAAGTCGCGTCCTTGCACACCTTTATGTGGTCCTTGGTATAATTATAGTGACAACTGAACATGGGCGTTTTAGTTAGACTGCGTTTTGCTCGCTAATAATTGTATACCGTCGACTGAAAGCCTTCTAAAGGTGTGCAATGAGATCACCGTATTGCAGACTATTGCGACATCTTATAATTACTGAAGTAATTGACGTTGACCTGATGTGACCTCAGTTTGCTACAACAATTGGACTGCAATGGTAACTTTCAGGTTTAATGGACACTGCTTGCTTATTAACTGAGCTTCTGTGTTGACCACGTGACCTGTTTGCAATTTTGATCAGATGATCAATCTATTGGTGCCTAGGGCATTGCACACCAGCACAAAAGTTTAAGCTAGTACTATAACTTAAGATTCTTCCGTCGTTCCAACTGGCTTAATCCAAAAATCACGGTAAATAAATTTATATGAATATATATATATATATATATATATATATATATATATATATATATATATATATATATACATACACTGTACTCTGTCCTGTTCACGCCATCTCGCGGAAACACGCTAATGACGTGCTTGTTTGTAGCACTTTCTCTATAGCGTCAATGCTGCGTCATCGTCCAGCACTGCCTCCGTTGTCAAAAGCCTTCGTCAAATCTGGATCCATACATTGAACTACAAAAACACAGAGATCGAATACACTTCCGGTCAACCTAGATGCATACGTTATTCTCGCTGCGAGAGAAGCTGACGGAAAGACCGAAAGAGGCCCATCGAGTATTTTCCGCCCTCCCCTCCGGAGGACATGTTACCCGTGTCACGAGGGCACGGAGTTACACTTTGGAATGTTTGGGACGAGTCAATTCGCAAAGCGTTACTGCATGGGGTAGCGCTAAATGACCGGGCCTTTTTTAATGTGCAGTTCTAAATGGATTTGTGTAGGGCCTATAGTTGTAGAAGCACTTCGATCTGCACAGTTAAAACTAGCAAAAACCTCATTGGAAAAATAGTTAGTACATAACTTCTAACTAGCAATAGCATTAGGCATTATACATTAAAAATGTCATTAAAAGATAGAGAATAAATTACTTTAGTTTTACATTTGAGATTCCTTCTCATTGCAGAAAACGTCTAGTCAGAGTTAGCTTTTATTTAGGCATAGACCTACGCAATAATTCTTACTAAGTAAACTATTGAAAACATTGTTTAATTGTTAGAACAACTGATGATATTATTATTATTACTTTTGAAGTTAAAATTTTGCAACGGTCATTTTGAGACCAATCTAGGCCTATTGTCAGAGTTACGCGGTTAGCGTGATTTAATATTTAATGACAATCTTATCCATCTTATTAGGGTGTGTAAGTGAAACAGTTCAAGGTTGAATTCTAATGTCAGTTAAATCAAATATTATGGCATGGATAATTGCTGATAATGATAAATAATAAATCACTGATAAAAAACAAATGATAATAATATACATGTATAAAGATATTTGCTAAAATAATAATTAGAACTAAGAGAAAAGGCTTTGAAATCACGATGTCAGGAAATCAACTCTTTTACGCTACATATACTCATTTTATTTGGGTTTGTTTCCAGGCCCGCCAAGAGGTGGTGACAGGTAGCATAATTATGCCAAATGTCCCTGCGACATTAAAGGGTCCGACCCGGAACCCCGGTTAACACTGGTTATAATATTTTTCATAATAGACTCACGAGACACCAACGCAGAAAAATGAGTATACGCTCGTTAGACACCTCTGTAAAGTTTTAAACAGAGTATATATAAGCAAACTGTTAAACATTAAATTCAATTTAGACGTATGGATCACGATTTCTTTAAGAAAAGTGATATCTACTGAAATGCACAATTATTTGTAGAAATCAACTTGTGGTAGAGCCAGTGCCAAGTCTGTAAAAGCAGCGCTTCGTCGTGAAACGTCGATGCAGCGTCAGAGCTGTAGTCTGGAGCGCCTCTGAGTAGTGAGCTTGAATGGATGCAATAGCAAGTGCACATACAAATTAAAAAAATTGTGTACAGTGCAGTTAAAACGCAGAATTCATTGAGTCCGACATGCACTGGTTAAAGGCATCAAAACATTAGGCCTACTTCCAATGTCTCTAATTTTCATCGTTAAACAACATATTAAAATGCAGTTAATAATGTTCCTCAGGATAACCAGCTAATATATTTTTTCACAGACTGAAGTGATTTCATAGTAGCCTATAATATTATTATTATTATTCTGATAGTAATACTTATGGTTACCGACCTGAACAAAGGGCATCTGATAGAAATTGAGTTACATTTTGCTATCAATGAATATTATAACACAGTTAACATCATTTTTAAAGGTGTCCATTATTAGTCTTAATTTCACTTACACTCATCCAGCGTTTAAATACATCTCTAATTCTCTATACTATCGAAGGCCGTTGACGTCGCACTCTCCTCGCCCTGCGCAATAAAACAGTCTTAAACGACGTCTTCTTCATCATCATCATCATCATCATCATCATCATCATCATCATCATCATCATCATCATCATCATCATCATCATCGTCATCGTCATCATCATCATCATTATCTCCATCATCATCGTCATCGTCATCGTCATCGTCATCGTCATCGTCATCGTCATCGTCATCGTCATCATCATCATCATCATCATCATCATCATCATCGTCGTCGTCGTCGTCGTCGTCGTCATCATCAGCAGCAGTAACATAATCAACATCATTGTCATCTTTGTGATGATGCAGTGATGTTAAACGTCATCTAGCAAGCAGATAGACAAAGACAGACAGACAGACAGACAGGAAGGCAGTTATACATATAGATAACATGATAGAAAGGCATTCATGATCACATAATGTAGACATCACGCACAAGCTGGCAGACAACATCACAGAATCTCACATATTAACCAGACTTGCTGTCAAACATAAGCATGAACATACAATGATACATCAAGCTACATCAAATGATCATCTGTGGCGACTGTATACGACTCAGCGGGTCCATGTTGTGTTTGGTGTTTATCATTGTCAATACTCAGGGTTCTGAACATACAGTATTCAATATATTCATCCTTTGCACGTGTGGTATTACCTCACGTTTCTCTAGCCATTCTGCAACTGGCCACCTTTTCGCTGATGATGTCCAAGCCTATGTTCATGGACCCCTTCTGCTCAACTACTTCTTGCAAGTCCAATTGACGCTCTATCTCAAGATCATCTGTGGATGTCGTCTAATCTAATCTAGTCAAATCCAATCTAGTCTAATCTAATGTCACTAGTATTAGGCTAATAGTTCAGCAGCATATTAAAATTCAGCTAATAATGTCTACAGCGAACCATTTTGGTTCCCCTGTGTAACCAGCTTAGCATAATTATTAATTTAACTGACTTCCGTTATCATTGTACTAGCTGGGGTACCCGGCGATGCCCGGGAATTTTATGTAAATAGCCGTGAAGCTATGGCGACGGAATAGAAGTAGCAAAAGTTTGGGTTTTCGGGCCCCCATCATGGCTCCCTCCACTGGCTGGACTTGACGCTCTTCTGTCTACATGCAAAATTTCATATCAATAGCTGCAAAGCTGCAAAAAAATTCCCCCCCCCAAATTTTGCCCCCCCCCTAAACAATGCCATGCCCCACCCGGCCCCTGCGGGCCGGGGTGTGTGTTGTTGGAGCAAGGTGGTCCCGGTGGCATCCTGTCTAGCTGCAACGTTTCAGGTGAATAGCTCTGAAACTATGGCGATGGTGTAAAAATAGGGAAAATGGAGTTTTCGCCCCTCCCCCATTCTCCATCTGGTGGTAAAGATTCGCCAAATCCTCCACTGGGTGGACCTGACGGTCCTCTTTCTAAATGCAAAATTTGACATCAATAGCTGAAAAAAGTTTGGCCCCAACTTTTTTGGCCCCCCTAAACAACGCCCTGCCCCACCCGGCCCCTGCGGGGCGAGGTGTGTGTTGTTGTACGGCAAGGTGGTCCCGGTGGCATACTATCTAGCTGCAACGTTTCAGGTGAATAGCTCTGAAACTATGGCGATGGTGTAAAAATATGGAAAATGGAGTTTTCGCCCCTCCCCCCATTCTCCCTCTGGTGGTAAAGATTCGCCAACTCCTCCACTGGGTGGACCTGACGGTCCTGTTTCTAAATGCAAAGTTTGACATCAATAGCTGGAAAAAATTTCGCCCCCCAAAATTTGTTCGCCCCCCTAAACAACGCCCTGCCTACCCGGTCCCTGCGGGGCGAGGTGTGTGTTGTTGTAGGGCAAGGTGGTCCCGGTGGCATACTATGTAGCTGCAACGTTTCAGGTGAATAGCTCTGAAACTATGGCGATGGTGTAAAAATAGGGAAAATGGAGTTTTTGGCCCCTCCCCATTTTCCCCCTGGTGGTACAGATTCGAAAACTCGATTTCTGGTAGGACGTGGCGGTCGTCTGTCTAAATGCAAAATTTGGAATCAATAGCTGCCCAAAAAAATTTTTCGCCCCCCAAAATATTCCACCCATCCTGGCCCCCATGGTGTTAGAAATTTGCCAACCCCTGCACTTGCTAAGTTTGATGGACCCCTGTCTAGGTGCAAAATTTCAGATCAATAGCTGCGAAACTGTGGGCGTGCATTCTGGACAAATATATATATATACATACATACATACATACATATAAATAAATAAATAAATATATAAACATCCTTGCTTATAGATATAGATTATAATTGTTATGAAAATTATCTGGTGTAAACTAGAGTAAACTAAACGGTGATAATTATGTTTGCCAATTGACTAGCATCGTCTAGCAATACGCGATCAATGATTATTATAACACAGTGGCCATAATTTTTAAAGGTGTCTATTATTAATCTCAATTTAACTCGCACTCATTCAGCGACTAAAGACATCTCTATACTATCGAAAGCCGTTGACTTCGAACTCTCCTCCCCTACGCAATAGAACAGTCTTTAAAATCATTACCATCATCATCATCATCACCATCACCACCAGCATCATTATCATCATTATCATCATTTTTGTGATGATGGTGTCGTTAAAGTCATCTAGCAAAAACGAACCAATTCATTTTTATATATTTTGCCGTGGGAAGATTAAAGGAAAAAGTTAAGGGTGGCTTCAATGGTCTACACAGTCGAACGTTGACGTAAAACACGAGATTACGTAAAAGGAATATAACGCAGAAATTAAAACACCTTTTAATTTATATCACCTTCGTATTATAATAGTACTGAAACTCATAATTTTTATTAACAAAAAACCAAACAAATCATCACTTTATTTATTTATGTGCGATAAATTATATTTGATAAATTATATTTATTAAGCGCCTCTATCTAATAGCCCAGCATCGATCGATAACCGTTGGTTATCTTTGAAGTACCAGTTGCAGTTGAATTCACGAACGTCTACGTGTACACAGTTCCTGTAAAAGATTTTACATCAGACGACAGGTTTTTATCTGATGTATTGCACTGATTACAGGGACATAACTACGAGTCCCCCAACCTAAGAACACCCGATGCTATTGCTTGATATATACTCCACCATCTTTGCAGGGTCGACACAAATGCCTCACCCTCCTGAGCGTGTAGTGTAGGCATATAGTGTATGGAATGTCCTAATAATTATAAACGGTTCATTTTTTAAATCTAAATTCATGTAGATATCTTAAAGACCTTTCAAACAGCCGTTAAAAACAATTCTTTCACATTTCAACTGCATGGCTGGCGTTTTAAAATCGAATTGCCTGCACAGTGCACAAACTGCCTACGAAAGAGCCAATGTGCTTATGAATTTTTCATCGTGCTGTTTACGGGAACTTTTTTCACCCCAAATGTTTCTAATGGGGTTCTTGTGTGGCGCCATGTGTTGAGGATGGTTTAGCGACATCATTGGCAACATAAGGCTTTAACGTCGATTGGATATAATTTAGTATGGTATTTGCAGCACTGTCCGATTAATCCAAAGAAGTTTTTTTTCTGCTTTTACTTATAGGAAATTTATTTTATTTAAAAGCGGTATTGAACTCGTTTTAACGATTTTTGCAATGTTGTCGTTTTTCTATATAAAATACTTGCATTACATTATTAAGGTGTCGACATGAATTGCTCAATGATCAATAGCGCTACTGAATCTGTGAGCGGCGCTATATAAATGTTCAATTACAATTACAATTACAATTACAATAGTTACGCGACGTATTATAGGCCTGTATTTCAAAGCAAGGATTTCGCACTTGACTTATGCAAGTCAACTGGTTTTAAATAATTATTACTGCCGTGACTGGAAGGTGAATGGTTCACTGTTTCTTTGTGTGGAACCAGAGTTTATTCAGTAGGATGAACTTTAATGTCGTTCACACTGTGTTTACATAGGCCTACAGCTCCTTACAATCATGGGGATCGACAAGTGATTATTTTAGTATCGTCGGCAGCTCTTCATAAGCTGGTCATAAAGTTCATTTGAGTTGTTGTTGTTGTTGTTGTGGGTGGTAACTCTGGAGGCAGAGCAGCACGATTTGGGGCCGCCGTTTTGGCGAAAGACGTTTATTGACGAAAATATAATGTTTGCCTAAATGGAAGTTGGATTGATAAAACTAATTTATGGCGCAAGTGGTAGCTGGATTTATGAAAAGAACTCTTCCTGTCAATGGAAGCTGGATGAAAGAAGTTTTTTCCCAATAGGAGCTGCATGGATGGAATTGCCTTTTGATTAGGCCTAAGCAGAAGTGGGGATTACGGGAAAAATTCTTCTATAAATGGAAGCTCCAATAAGGAAAGATTTCTTGGTTATACAGAAGTTGAATTGTGGAACATTATTTCACCTTAAATAGAACTTTGATTGATAATTTCCAGAAACAAATAAATACATCCTTGCATTCATACACACATATGCAGGCACACAAAGACACAGTAAAAAAAACCCGTAGGCAGACAATCAGACAGACAGATTGAGCAGTTTCTGAGTCATCAGCGTCGACTTCAACAACGGCAGCTTGAACCCAAGTGCCTCTCTCTCTCTGTGTCTTTGCCCCTCTTGCGTTCTGCCTCCTCGATCTACTTCAGCCCATGGTTCAATATACAGCGTGGCTGCATGCGGCGCACTGCTCCGTTCTGGTGTCAGTCGAGCCGCAAAGGAACTCGTCTTCAAAATGATCGGATACTTTAAACGAAGACTCGCGTTGGGACAGATTACATTTGCTGGAGATTTGAGGATTAAAGAACCAAAGGGAAAACTCTACGATTGGATTTGATGCATTGACGCAAATTACTGCACAGTAATTGACGTGAGTAGAAGTGTACTTATTTTAACACGTAAATGAATCAACATTATAATCATATCAGACGTATATCTGCTGCCATAAATTAATGTATCATCTATAAAAAAAACCCACCAGAGATGGGCTACAAATCGATAAGATTCCGATTGGGATGGTTGGGTTGTAGTCAAACAGCAGATTCTTATTCTAATCGTTCGATCAGATGCAAGATTTTGTTAATTCTAGTAAGACCTATAATCGTTTAGCAATATAATTAAACTTGCCCATCCCTGTTAACTATGCACTGCACGTATACGTACATAAATTTTAGGCAAGCCCACACACATGCATGCATACATAAACGCATTGGAATAAAATGTATGGTAAACCTGATGATTTTTTGTTAAAGTGGTACCGGTTACTATTGATCCTGAAATATTTGTTATTTATATAGCTTCAATTAAAAGCTTTCTAGAGGTGTCTAGGAAGAGCTGCGTATTGTGAGTTATATACATAGCGGCATCTTTTGAGTTTCCATCGAAGCCCTCCTCCTTCACTTCGACTTTGAACTGGCACTGCAAGAGTAATAGCGAGAGTTATTATGTATTTTTTATTCCAAGGTCTAACGCCACTGAATGACATCAGGGGCCGTCCATAAAGTACGTCACGCTCCAGGGGGAGAGGGTGTAAGAAAGTGTGACAGTTTGTGACAGGGGAGTGGGTCAGGCCATGTGTGACGTCACACATTTATTCTTCCAATGATGTGTATTATATAATTGTCTAGTCTAATTTTTGCAATTTTTGTTTTCAAATTCAATCTACATTGAGTTACTGCTTCAATGAATAACTGTGACAACTGTTGACAATTAACTATTCTACTATTAAAGTCATTTTAGTAATGTGATAGTTCTTTTAAGTGGAAACTTTACAGTTTAATAGTGAAGTGTGTTTTAGATTAAATTTGAATAACGTGTTAATTTTAAAAAAATTCGAAAGTGTGACGTACTTTAGGAGGGGGGTCCGAGAAAGTGTGACGTACTTTAGAGGGGGGGGGTCCGAGACTTGTTACAGTTTGTGACAGGGGAGGGGGGTTAAAAATGGTCAAAAATAGCGTGACGTACTTTATGGACGGCCCGGCCCCTCAAAGCCATTTAATTTAGTCGATAATTGCTAATTATTTCTGCAAGGTATTACTGTACGTCGGTTGACATCGTTGAAATAACCTAATTTTGAAAACACCAGATACATATAATGTCCTTGAGAAACGTTTTCAAGGTGTTGAAAAATCATTGCATTACCAACCGTTCTTCGCCATCTATAATAGCGTATGCTATACACCGTTTATGCTATTATACATGTAGTTCTCAGGTTACTGAACGCATCCATATGGATTGGATCCAACTGTTTAACGACGTCGTAATACATCAAAGACCGTTCTAAAGTGACGAGAGATACTTTCTACGAGCATTCTCTGCAGTAATAATTTTTTAATCGTCACTTTAACGTCGTTACATACATCACGTGTAGCAATAATCATAAAGCACGTTGACTACAAAAGTGATGTTTTTATAAACTGTTTCTGATTTATGAGCTGCTCATTGATGGCTTTATGAGTTCTGCGATTATGACATCAGAGACATTTCTAATGGCAAGAGACTTATTTCAATCGCAGGCTACAATGGACTAAGACTAAGAGGCCTAGATATTTGAAAGTTGCTTGATTGCGATTCAACGACACCATGTAGCCCCTCCCTATAATCGATACTTTGGACTGGTGTTACCTCAGGCTTCCCAGTGTAACCAACTTATATTATTATCATTGATTTTAGTGATATACTAATGTATTATTGCTCTGATAATAATTTTATTATGGTTTCCGAGTAGAAAAGTGGCTAAGTTGTTTCATCAATGACTGGCGGCACGCGTTCGATGATTATTATAGGGCAGTAATCATAAGTTTTAAAGGTGTCCATTAATAATCTCAATTTTACCTTCACTCATCCATCGTATGAAGGCTTCTCAATATTGGATTGAAGGCCGTTGACTTCTATATAATGTCCTCACCTTATGCAACAGAACAGTCTTAAAAGTCTTAAAAGTCATCATCATCATCATTATTATCATCGTCATCATCACCATCATTACCACCATCATTATCATCATCATCGCCATCATTATCATTATCATCATCATCTGCATCTGCATCGTCATCATCGTCAGCAGCAGAATCGTCAGCATCATCTTCATCATCAATATTATCATCGTCATCGTCATCGCCGTCTTGTTCATCATCATCATCATCATCATCATTATTAATCGCGTCATAATGATTGGCAGTACGCGTTCGATGATTATTATAATGCAGTGACCATAATTTTTAAAGGTGTCCATCAATGATCTCAATTTTACCTTCACTCATCCATCGTATGAAGCCTTAGGCTTCTCAATTGGATTGAAGGCCGTTGACTTCGATATCACCTCACCCTATGCAACAAAACAGTCTTAAAAGTCATCACCATTATTATTATTATTATTATTATTATTATTATTATTATTATTATTATTATTATTATTATTATTATTATTATTATTATTATTATTATTATTATTATTATTATTATTATCGTCATCATCACCATCATTACCATCGTCATTATCATCATCATCATCGTCGTCATTATCACGGTCATCATCATCAGCATCAGCATCATCATCATTATCATCTTCATCATCAATATTGTCATAATCATCACTATCTTCATCGTCAATATTATCATCGTCATCATCATCATCATCATCATCATCACGTCGTAATCTTTAAAATGATACAGTGTCGTTAAACGTCATGTAGCAAAGCGAACCAATTCATGTTTGTGCCTTTCGCCATCAGAGAATTAAGGGGAAAGATGAGGACGACGATCATGTTCCTCACAGCCGTAAGATGTCGCTAGACACAGGAAATATAGATAATAATTTATATAGCTGAAATTAAACACCATTTTAATGTTTTCCATCATCAGAATATATTGTATAAATACAGGAGTTTTGACCAATTCGACGTCTTCCGTAGTTCAATCGTAGTCAAACATGTTCAAGACATAATGTTTTCAATCCAGGTTGTTCGTGGTCTTCCACGTGCTCTCGATCCAGCTGTTGTACCCTGCATTAGCCTATCTCTTTTTTTCTAAACAGTTTCCACTTGTCCTCATAATGTGACAAAAGTATTTCATTTTCCTTATTTTATTGCTGCTTAAAAGCTGACGTTCTGTTCCAATTTGTTCCAATACCCATTCATTAGTTTTCTTTGTAGTCCATGAAATTCTTAGTATCCGCCTCAGTATACTTTCATTTCAAACCCATTAATTTATCCTAATCTCATCAGAAGTTGCGACTGGCCGCATGGGCGGAGTTTATCAAGGGCTAGGGGGGGGCTAAGCCCCCCCAAGAATCCACCGACTTTACCATGCATCAATAAGGACATTAAAGAGTAAAAATGGTACATTTGTGGAGACAACAAAAGAGCAAAAGGCCTAGACAGTGAGCTGCTGGCCACCAGCCCCCCCTACATCAAGACTGTGAAAACGAAGGCTGACAATGTGTAGCAGTACCGTAGTATACTTCGTTTAACGCGCAAGAAACAGGTTGGCAGAATGCAACCTGGGACAATGAGACAAACTAAAAGATAGAAGTAGATATCAGTTATTAGTAGGCTATTATATTATTTCACATTACTACCGTATAATTGTCACCTGGAGGTGAAGTTTTAAGCATTTTTTTATGGAAGTTCAAAGTTGTGCATTTGCTATTTGATCATGAGACCTGGCTCGCGACTGGTGATCTGTGAAGTATAATAAATATTATCAACGAACATCATTTCGATTTCCGTATTATCACGACTTTCGGGTATCTAAAGAGTAAAGACATCATTTTGATTTTAATATTATCAACGATTTTCGGGTTTGTAAGGACCAGTGTTATTTAAGTTCCTGAGAATAGAAAAAGAATAATAATTATTTTAATTTCGTTCCATGGAACGAAAACTGGAATAAAAAATAATTCTGGAACGAGAATAGAATAGGACTAAAAATTTCAATATTTTTACTGGAACGAGAACGGAATAGAAATAGAAACTTTAACAAAATTAATAGTTTTTTTTATGTAAAGCGCAGTGCATTTGTCAGCATTTAATAAGGAACACATTTGTTATCAGTCGCATTCACATTGTCCGCAATTTACTAATCTTATAAATCGGTCTAAAGACTCGATACACTGTTTTGTGTGTTACTGTAATCATTCATGTTAGACATAACTATGAGAAGTGGAATTGGAAGTGGAACTAGAAATATAACTTTCTGGAACTGGAACTGGAACTAAAATTATTTCTAAATAGGAAGTGGAACTAGAACAAGACGAAAATTAATTTATAAAGACGAACTAAAACTGGAATAAAAATTACAACAATGGAATAGAATAAGAATAGGAATAAAAATTAATGCTGGAACTAAAATAACACTGGTAGGGACATCATTTGATTTCAGTATTATCAACGATTTTCGGGTGTGTATGGACAATGGACATCTTTCTGATTCCAGTATTATCAACGATTTTCGGGTGTCTAAGGTCATAATTTTGATTTTCTTATTATCAACGATTTTCGGGTGTCCAAGGAGATCATTATGATTTCAGTAAATTCAACAAATTTCGGTTGTCTAAGGACATCATTTTGATTTTAGTATTACCAACGATTTTCAGGTGTGTGAAAGCATCATTTTGGTGCCAGTATTATCAACAATTTTCGGGTGTGTAAGGATATTATTTGATTTCAGTATTATCAACGATTTTCGGGTGTCTAAATCTCATCATTTTGATTTTAATATTATCAAGGATTATCGGGTGTCTAAGGAGATCATAATGGTTCCAGTATTTTCAACGATTTTCGGGTGTCTAAGGACATCTTTTCGAATCCAGTATTATCGACGATTTTCGGGCGTCTAAGGATACCATTTTGATGCCAGTATTATCAACGATGTTTGGGTGTCTAAGGACATCATTTTGATGCCAGTATGATTAACGATTTTCGGGTGTCTATGGAGATCGTTATGATTCCAGTATTTTCAACGATTTTCGGGTGTCTAAGGACATCTCTTTGATTTTAATATTATCAAGGATTTTCGGGTGTCTAAGGAGATCATTATGGTTCCAGTATTTTCAACGATTTTCGGGTGCCTAAGGACATCTTTTTGATTTTCTTATTATCAACGATTTTCGGGTGTCTAAGGAAATCATTATGATTTCAGTAAATTCAACAATTGTCGGGTGTCTAAGGACATCATTCTGATTTTAGTATTATCAACGATTTTCGGGTGTATAAGGACATCATTTTGGTGACCATTTCATCAACACTTTTTGGGTGTGTAAGGATATTTTGATTTCAGTATTATCATCGATTTTCGGGTGTCTAATGTCATCATTTTGATTTTAATATTATCAAAGATTATCGGGTGTCTAAGGAGATCATAATGGTTCCAGTATTTTCAACGATTTTCGGGTGTCTAAAGATATCTTTTTGAATCCAGTATTATCAACGATTTTCGGGTGTCTAAGGATATCATTTTGGTGCCAGTATTATCAACGATTATTTGGTGTCTAAGGACATCATTTTGATGCCAGTATGATCAACGATTTTCGGGGGTGTAAGAAAATCATTTTGGTGACAGTATCATCAACGATTTTTGGGTGTGTAAGGAAATCATTTTGATTATAATATTATTAACGATTTTCGGGTGTCTATGGAAATCATTATGATTCCAGTATTATCAACGATTTTTGGGTGTCTAAGGATAAACACGGTAAACACGATAACTAAAAAAGGTGTTTTCGGAAACAAAGTATTTTTTATGAGATTTCAATTAACTCGACGACTTAATAAATATGTATCCACACATATTGTGTGGATTATATGAGATCTTAGTTAAACTTGATGACAAAAAATATGTGTCCGCAGAAATAGTGTGGTTTGCAAGTGATTTCAATTAATCTCTATGACTAAAAAAGGCGTATCCGCAAAAAGAGTATGTTTTTTTAGATCTCAATTCGATGACTAAAAAGGGTGTTTACGGAAAATAAGTTTTATTTTTATGAGATTTTAATTAAACTCGATGACTAAAAAGGTGTTTACGGAAAATAGTATTTTTTCTGAGATTTCAATTAAACTTGCTGACTGAAAAGGTGTGTCCGCAGAAATAGTATGGTTTTTATGAGATCTGAAATCGATGACTTAAACAAAAATATTCATCTTTTGGGCCGAGGAAAAAATTTTTTTTAGCCCCCCCAAGAATGGAAACCAAACTCCGCCCATGACTGGCCGTATCAGCGCCATCGAAAGTCTTACTTTTGTTGTCACCCGCATGCCATGACATCTCAATTTTTAATGCTACCATGATTCTTTCGCCTTTGTTCAGTCTAGCCCAAATTTCCCTATTACATTCTGCATCCTCTGCGATTACATATCCAAGGTAAACACCAATTACAACAAACCAAAGTTCTTGACTGTATACATTCATTTTTGTGTGAGGCAAGCATTTATTTAGCACCTCCATAAACACTAGATAACGTAAAAGGAATATAAAGCAGAAATTAAATCACCTTTTTAATATATTCGATCAGCATACTATAAGTCTACTGAAACTCATGATTTTCATTCTCCGAAAACAACAATGCCTTTCACTATATCTACAGGGTGGGCCAAAAGTATTTATCCAACTTTGAAGGCCTATAACTTAGGCAGTTTAGCAAGTAAGTGTATGCTTAATGCATCAAATTAAAGGTAGTTATATCAGCTATAAGTCCGAAAAATTTCATTACGGTAGCTTGCACTACGCGCCATATAATTATTTTGTACCGCACCTACCCTGTTTTCGGACGTAAACAATAATTTCATCATGGCGCCGCTATCAGAAGATGACAGGACTTTGATTCGAATTTTAAGAGTTGAAAAACATTTGAATGCATATCAAATGATGAATGAATTTCCTGCTAGAAATTGGAGTAAAAACAATCTCAACCGATTAATTAGACAAATTGACGCGAGTGCAAGTTCTAAACGTAAACCTGTTACTGGCTGTCTTCGTTCGGCACGTAGGCCTACCGCTGACAACATCGCTTGTGTAGCTGAATTATTGGTCTGTAGCCAAGAGGATAATCCAGGCACAAGCAAAAGTCCTGACCTAATAGCCCTGACTTAAATCCCGTTGATTACTCAATCTGGGGTGCTTTGCAGTAACGGGTTTATCGTGAACGGATAGTAAACGTCGAGCATCTCACTCGTTGCTGGACTGAGATCAGCCAGGAACTCATCAATGGAGCCATAGATCAACGGGCACGTCGCATTCATGCAGTCATTCGAGCTGGTGGAAGACACATTGAATATTTATTTGATTAAATAATTCTTGGATTTCTTAAAGGCTATCAATAATGCAAACTTGCAAAGTCTAATTTTCCAAGTATTGTGTTTTGCAAGATAGACGAATTAAAATCATTGTAAAATCATTGTAAACTGATACATATTCAGTACAGTAGTTTTATGCAATTATTATTAAAGCTAAAAATGTAAATTTTTGAGCAGTTGTAGCTGATACAACGACCTTTAATTTGATGCATTAAGCATACACTTACTTGTTAAACTGCCTAAGTTATAGGCCTTCAAAGTTGAACAAATACTTTTGCCTCACCCTGATGAAATTATTGTTTACGTCAGAAAACAAGGTAGGTGCGGTACAAAATAATTATATGGCGCGTAGTGCAAGCTACCGTAATGAAATTTGTCGGACTTATAGCTGATATAACTACCTTTAATTTGATGCCTTAGGCATACACTTACTTGCTAAACTGCCTAAGTTATAGGTCTTCAAAGTTGGATAAATACTTTTGGCCCACCCTGTATTTACATGTATGTGTGGTACATGATTATATTTTATTAAGCGCCTATATCTAATGGCCAGGCATCGGCCGATAGCCGTTGTCTATTTTTTTATGCAACATGTGCTATGTATTGTATAGCACCAGTTGTATGCACATACTTATAACGTAGTCTGCCCACACAGTTCCAGTAAGTAATTTTACATTAAACGCCATAATTATCTTTATGTATTCCTCCATTTCTATAGAGTCCCTTAAAGCTCACTACTCAGAGGCGCTCCCGACTGCAGCGCGGACACTGCATCGCAGTGTCACGCCGAAGTGCATGAGCAATTGTGAGTGAAGGAATTGCTCAAGGTCCCTACGCGACGACTTGAGGTGGATTCGAACCTGGAACACCCCCCCCCCGGCTCCAAGATGCCGACGACACCACTACAACACCGCGCTCCACTTTTCTTTTATGCATTGATGCAGTGACATAACCACTCGTCCTGCAACCCGCTGCCTTTAATGATGCCACAACATCTCTGAGGGGTCACCACCGATGTCCCACTCTGCCCAGCATGATTTATGTAGTGTACGGTATGTCCTAATTAGAAACGGCCCATTTCTATAACCTAAATTTCTGCAGCTATCTTAAGCGTCTTTTAAACAGCCGTCATAAACAATTCTTTCACATTCCAACTGCATGACTGGCTTTTTAATTCGGGTTGCCTTTACACAAACTGCCTACAAATGAACCAAAATGTTTAGGAATTTTTCATCGTACTGTTAAGTGAATTTGATACCACAGAGCTTCTAATTGCCCAGGTCCGTCCGTGTCGCCTTACATTGAGGACGGACGATGGTTTAGCGACGTCTTTGGCAACATAAGGATTTAATTTAACGTCGACGGAATATAATTTTTAGCATGTTCCATCTCTTAGCAGATTGTTCAGCGACCTAAACAAGCGAACACCTAGTAGAACACAATATCAATATAATTATCGTTTTGATCTTCGACGTGTACTTGTAAAGCTAAAATTGCACTTAAAAGAGGTGTTTAAATTTGTTGTTGATAAGTTTGGATGGATTGATTCAGATTTGACGAGGGCTTATAACAACAGAGGCCGTTGCCATCGACAAGAATTTGTTTGGCATAAAACATTAAAACAGTTTGGATGATGATAAGCAATTAGTTTAATTAAATGATGATAATTAAATTTGTTATGTCATTTTTATACATAGATTTGGTTCAAAGCATTATTAAGGTGTCGACAAGAATCATGGAATGTTTGTGCGCAATCTGCATGTATTATTTCAAAGCAAGAATTTCGCGCTGGTGCAGGTCAACGGGTGTAAAGATTATTGCGGTGACTTTGAGGATGAATGAATGGTTCTATGTTTCTTTGTGTGTAACCAGAGTTTATTCAGTAAGATGGACTTTTGCTGTCGTTCACACCGTGCTTACATACATACAACCCCTTACATTCTTGATATGCATGGATAAGTGATTATTTTTGATAAAAATCCGTCAAGATAGAGATAAGGATTTAATCATTGCGTCTATTTATAGGCCACCAGGTACTCCCATCGATGCTTTTACAACTGATTTTAATTCCTACCTTACAAAATTAACCAATCTCAATAGTAGATTATATTTAGCAGGGGATTTTAATATTAATCTACTTCGTTCCAATGATCATCAACCAACATCCAATTTTTTCAATCTTATGACATCTCATCTACTTTTCCCTTCTATACTGAGACCAACTAGGATTACTGAGAATACTGCCACTCTGATTGATAACATTTTTACTAACTCGTTATCTATACGCCAGGATTCTTGCATATGTATATCTGATATTTCCGACCACCTGCCCATTCTCATGTACCTCGATCTCAAACCTCCTTATACTAAGACTAATCGAAGTTCTAAACAAAGAAATTTCGACTCTGCTTCAACTGCTCACTTTATATCTCTTCTCCAGGATTGTGACTGGTCCTCAATTGAGTCCCTCTGTGTTAGTGGAAATACAGCG
The DNA here is from genome assembly GCA_945859605.1 of Lumbricus rubellus. Classification (NCBI taxonomy): domain Eukaryota; kingdom Metazoa; phylum Annelida; class Clitellata; order Crassiclitellata; family Lumbricidae; genus Lumbricus; species Lumbricus rubellus. Next base: position 45,757,978 of record OX243815.1, on the reverse strand, counting down.
TCTGCCTACTCGCTCTTCCAAGACATTTATGTAAAACTTTACGACAAATCATTCCCACTTTCTAATAGCGTACCTAATGTCACTATTAGAGCCAAACAACCCTGGATGACCAAGGCTCTCCTTAAATCATGTAAAAAGAAATCACTGCTATATAAGAAATATTTGAAGAATCCCACTGCAGCCAATAAGCAAAAATTTACCTCCTATCGTAATTTATTTAAAACCTTAAGATTGGAATGTGAAAGGAGATACTATGCTGATCGATTTCTACAGTGCAATCATAATATTAATAAAACCTGGGCTGTTATAAAGCATATTCTAAACTCTAACTCCAAGTTGCCAACGCCCTCAACATTCCAAATTGATGGCCAAGACACCAGTAATAATCAGGAAATTGCTGATGCTTTTAATAAATATTTCACGAATATTGGTTCTATTTTGGCTACTAATATTCCAAAGAGTACCGTTGAATTTAATAGTTTTATGCCTACCCCTCCATCTTGTTCCTTCGGTATTCTCCCAGTTAGCCACGAGGAAATCATACATGTGGTTCAGGAACTGAGAATAACTCAGTCGGCGGGACCTGATGGAATTAGTCCTTCTATCGCTAAATTGTCCATGAGTGCCATTGTTGAACCTTTAGCATCAATATTTAATTCCTCTTTTCTATATGGCCAAGTACCTGCGGAATTGAAGGCTGCCAAAATTACACCAATTTTTAAGTCTGGTAGCAAGAGCCTTATTACCAATTACAGACCTATTTCTATTCTCCCCTTCTTCTCTAAAATAATGGAAAGACTAATGTATAACAGACTTCTTGCATTTTTGGACAAGTATAATCTTCTTGCCCCTAATCAATATGGATTTAAAAAGAACCACTCTACCTTTATGGCCCTTATGGATATTCAAAGTAACATATCGGAGGCTATGAATAATAATTCTTATTCCATTGGGATCTTTTTTGATTTATCGAAAGCCTTTGATACGGTAGATCACAGTATTCTACTTAAAAAACTGAAAGGTTATGGAATAAGAGGAGTAGCCAATGAATGGTTTTCTGATTATCTAAAGAATAGAACTCAGTTTGTATATTTTAACGATTCTTCCTCCTATTCTAGTAATATAACCTGTGGTGTTCCCCAGGGTTCTATTCTTGGTCCCCTTTTGTTCTTGCTTTATGTAAATGATTTGTCTACTATATCTTCTTTATTCAAACTAGTGTTGTTTGCTGATGACACTAATGCCTTCCTTAACGATAAATCTATCACGGATCTATTTTGCAGGGCTAACAGTGAACTTCAACTAATATCACTCTGGTTTAGAACTAACAAGCTGTCCCTTAATCTGACTAAAACTAACTATATTGTTTTCTATGCTATGCGTAAAACACCCCCACCGGATAATTTACATATTGCCATTGATGGTATATCCATTAACCAGGTGACCTCAACCAAGTTTTTAGGCACTATTATTGATTCTCATTTGAATTGGAAAGAACATATTTCACAGATTGCCAAAAAAGTAGCTAAGAACATAGGTATACTACGAAGAATACGCCATAACTTGCCTTCGAATATCCTCACTAACCTCTATTATACGCTTGTCTATCCGTATTTTTCATACTGTAATATCTCTTGGGGTGTTAACTATTCTCAAACTCTCCAATGCCTGGTTGTACTTCAGAAATTGGCCATAAGAACTGTCTACCATATACATTGGAGACTTAGTACCAAGGACACCTTCAAAATTAACCGTATATTAACTATATTGGGCATCAATAGGCTCCAAATTGGCCTCTTTATGTATCGGTACCACAATAATTTGTTACCACCTTGTTTTAATAATTATTTTAAATTGGCATCCTCTGTGCATCAACATTACACTAGATATGCAGCTGATTACCGACCTGATTTTGCTAGAATCAATCCGAAGCTATTTTCCATTAAATGCCAGGGCCCAATCACATGGAACTCCTTACCACTAGATATAACCTCCCTTCCAACTTTGAGCAGGTTTAAGAGAGCTCTTAAGTTATATCTAACTGAAGAATGATCATTGAACTGTATTAACCTGAGATCTTTCTTTTTGAGTATTCTGGTGCATGATCTGACCTGCAGAGTATCATACAGTGTTTCCCTTTTGCCATAGCTGTTCTGACCTTTGTTTGCTAATATGATCACTTCAGTTTGGAAATCTCAAGCTTGTTTTTCTTTTTATTTCTTAACTGACTAGCAGTACCCATATGTTTGCACTGAGATAATTAGTTAAGCTATATGTATTGAATCTGTTTACAATGTCTGATCTGCCATTCCACCAACGATTGATACTGGGGTTCCTCTGATAGCGGGACTTGTCCCTTTGGGGTTCCCCTTTAAGTGCTCAACCGTATGCGATCCTTTGCTTTATAATGTACTGTTTATTCTTATGATACGCTGTTTATTCTTTCTGTTATGTTAATCATTAATGTTAATGCTATTATTCTGTTTTGTTTGTTTTGTCTTGATCAATGTGCAACGGTTGTTGCCTTAATAAATGGTATTTGATTTGATTTGATTTGATTTGATTTGATTTGATTTTAGTATCTTCGGAAGCTCTTCGTGTAGGCTGGATATAAAGTTCATTCGAGTTGTTGTCGTGGGTGGTAGCACTGGAGGAAGGCTACGTTAGTTTGTTACAGCACGTGTCTGACGATGTTTTGCAGATGTTTCCCTCTGAAATTCAAACCATCCACGTTGTCATTAGCAGTTACTGTAGCCTACCATGCCATGTGTTGTACATTTTTTACATTTTTATGCATTACTACTAACGCTAAGATCCGTATGTCGACTTTACACGTTAGAAGTACAATTTGCAACATGTCATTTTAAACTTGTATATTTATACATGTAGCTCCGCTCACAGCAGTTACCACTCAAAAACGGCTCTAGTGCGATAACCCTCGGAGAAGATAGACGTTGAGAGATGACTATACCTGTAGGAAGGACTTTGAACTGAAAGCAAAGAGATGTGGGAGATTTTAGGACGACGAGAAATCATGTCATCTTCAGCTCAATAAATGTGATTATAAGAGACAGAAAATTGCTTGTAAACTGAAATTTCGGCATATGAAGTTGAAAGATTCATATCTTTTTATCCATTCAAGTTTATCTCTTGAAATTTTGGAATCGTATTCATGGTCCAATTCTCTAAAATTAATATTCAGAAACTTTTAGCGTGATATGTCATGAGGCATTGGAGATATTTGAAAAACAGTTTTGCTTACCTTTTTAACCACGGTGTGTAGACATTACTATTTGTAATGCTTCGGCGTATAATCGTCTCTTACAATGTATAATCACATATCAATGTCAGGGTTTAAAGTGCGTGGGAACTCGTGGAACGGCGATCCCATTGCTCTCAAAATTCTTGGCTCACCTGCATGGAATCCTGGAAACACATGCATTCCAAATACTCTTCTGTGGCGTTCCCACCGCTATAACACACTCGGCGCTCCCACTGATCACCCAAACAACTTAACCACTGCATAGCATCGGATATCTATAGACGTTTATCGTATGACACCGGCATAGGCGCAACTACCCTATGGGACCCACGGGACGCGTCCCCCCCAACTTTTGAGTGGTCCCCTAACTGCATTATTATGGTCCCCCCCCAACTTTTAGGACGTGATTCATTATGGTCCCCTCCAACTTTTAGGACGTGGTTGCGCCTATGGACACCGGCTACTTATTGCATGCGTGTATAATCGGGTTTTCTCCAACCGGATGTTGCCCAAAGATGTTCAGAAACACTCCGAGTTGGGTTTCGGAGAAGCTGAATTCCAGTGTGGATTATGTTATATATGAAGAGAACGCTTGAATGACGAATGTTATTGGTGGAAATTGGGTAAAAATTCTGGAAGAGGAGAGACGTCTAGCCTATTTGGGACGGGGAAATTGCGAGGCTATAGCAATTAATATGAAGTCATAACAGCTGGGACCTCAGTTTGGAGAAGAATTTCGAGGTGAATGTAATCTAAATGTAAATTTTCAATATTTCTCGGCGGCACACAAAAGAGAGACCAGTCTACACGCTATATTAATTCAAGTCCAAACAGCCAGACTGCTTTGTCCGTTCTGGTGCCTTGTCAGAATCTGTGGACGTCAAGGCGAGTAGACAGTGAACACTGAACATGGGAGTTAAGAGGACGAAATCGTGTCGCCGTTTGCTGTCGTTTTATAGGTGACGATGCATGGGTGTCCCGATTTGTATGATGCATCAGTTCCAAAAGTTGAATTGGAATCGAGTGCAGACAGAGTGGTAGAAAGACAGAGAAGGGTAACTAACGGAGGGAGGGAGGGAGGGAGAGAGGCATATATATATATATATATATATATATATATATATATATATATATATATATAGCTAAACTGAGATGTGTTTCTCTAGCCTAAAAACACCGAAAGTCGATGAGGGAGGTATGGAGGGGGAGGTGTTTCTTTTAAAAAGATCAGAAGTTGTGGGTGCTGTAGCCTACGTCATGTGCCGCTGTTCGAGGTTGGTTGACCCGCAAATAAATTGAAATAAGGCATCGTTAATGGATAAATTGATGGATTGAAACAACTGTCTTCTCTCAAATCATGACCGTTCGACACGCCAACCACTACCCAATCAAATCCAAATTGTCATTGAATCATCCTACGATCACGTGCAGATAATTCTATTGCAGAATAATTCTCTGCCATGGTTGTCAGATACACCAACTCACTGGACACAACGGACAGCGAACGGCGTCTGTTCGGACAAATCGCATTGAATACGACGACTAACAAAGAATGATCAGGTTTCAGCTCTCAGACGGAATACTGGAAGGTTTGCCTACGCCCAGATAAGATACGAAGGAGACGGCTCCTATATATCGGAATATCTTCTTTTAAAGCGTATGCCTCATTCTTTTTCGCAATGACGTCACAATGACGTAGGCCTAGACGTTCTGACGTCATTCCCCTCTAATCGGCGAGAATGCCGTCCGATGCAAAGCGGATATATATGGCAGCACACGCCTTCAATGTGTTTTATATATAATATATCGTTCCAAACATGCTTCATTTCGGCTCCACCACTGCCCATGGCACGACTGGCTGTCTAAGAAGTTCTTACAAATCTTTTGCTCCTTATCGCGAAATGTGTTTGCAAATCCGTTCTGCCACATTAAACCTTGAAAATTCGCCCTCCAGCGGATGAATATAAACCAGGTATGGTTGGAATGTTTTAGTTTTTGGTGTAGAAGGTGGCGCCTCTATGCGTCGAGCGGCTGTTGCCAATTAACCAAAGAAATTTGTCAACAGCAAAATGGTGCCGACGTCCAATTAAATTGGAGTGAAAACTAATGGTTTGGATGTTCTTTTTGGGCCATTAGATAAACTGAGGAATTCGTTCAAACCAATTCACATACATACATACGTACGTACATACATACATACATACAAACATGAATACATAAATAGATAGATACATGTAGATAGATAGATAGATAGATAGATAGATAGATAGATAGATAGATAGATAGATAGATAGATAGATACATGCATGCATGCATGCATGCATGCATACATACATACATACATGCATGCATGCATGCATGCATGCATGCATGCATGCATACATACATACATACATACATACATACATACATACATACATACATACATACATACATACATACATACATACATACATACATACATACATACATACATACATACATACATACATACATACATACATACATACATACATACATACATACATACATACATACATACATACATACATACATACATACATACATACATACATACATACATACATACATACATACATACATACATACATACATACATACATACATACATACATACATACATACATACATACATACATACATACATACATACATACATACATACATACATACGTACGTACATACATACATACATACATACATGAATACATAAATAGATACATACATACATACATACATACATACATACATACATACATACATACATACATACATACATACATACATACATACATACATACATGCGTGCATACATGTACATTGTCAGTATACATTTACAGCACGCATAGATACCACACGTGTGACATAAGATATGATGTCCATAAAAACATTAGCAAGGTCTGCACATTGTAAATGGCGATGATCAACTTTTCATGAAGAGCTTTTAAGGGTCTATATAAAACACACAATGATCGATTAGGAAAAACCTAATATTAACCTACATGTAGGATCTTGTTTACTAGCGTCTAGCAACGTCTTAATTGTGGACGCCAATGCCAAGACCGTTGAAATTCGACCTTAACCCTTGAACGGTAACCTGGGGGTAATTTCTACCCCCAGACTGTTATAACTGCTGCTATTAAAAGAAGTACTTGAAATTTTTACAATCGCTTTGGTGACTTTTCCTAATATTGACCATCCTTCAATTTCTAAAAAAAATTTTTTGCATAGGGCCACCCCCCGGGCTACGGTCAACATATTTTCAATAATTACGGTGACGAAAAACGAGATGTTATGAAGAAAACCTAATTGCAAAGGAGAATCTAAAATTCTTAGTCCATATCCAAACAAATAACATACTACTACTACTACTACTACTACTACTACTACTACTACTACTACTACTACTACTACTACTACTACTACTACTACTACTACTACTACTACTACTACTACTACTACTACTACTACTACTACTACTACTACTACTACTACTACTACTACTACTACTACTACTACTACTACTACTACTACTACTACTACTACTACTACTACTACTACTACTACCACTACTACTACTACTACCACTACTACCACTACTACCACTACCACTACTACTAGTACTACTACTAGTACTACTACTAGTACTACTACTAGTACTACTACTACTACTACTACTACTACCACTACTACTACCAGTACCACTACCACTACTACCACCAGTACCACTACCAGTACCACTACCAGTACCACTACCACTACTACCTACCACCTACTACCTCTACCACTACCACTACCACTACTACTAGTACTTCTACTAGTACTACTACTAGTACTACTACTACTTGTACTACTGCTACTACTACTACTACTACTACTACTACTACTACTACTATACCTGTTTTTGGCAATTGGGTAAATGAGAGATAGTCATGGGAATTGGGTAAATCCAAAACTTTTTTATTTTGCGTGATAGAGTTTATGTTTTTATATATTTGGCATGCCTATTATATGTAGTTTGCGATGGCGTTATGTTTTTTCTGATTATTTTTATTTTAATGGGTGAAATTATAACCAGAAATTTCATCGGAAAATGGGTATTAGTAGTACTACTACGTTGAGCTGGGTGTCAAACGAAAAGAAATTTTGCATATTTGCACTAATTATATTATGACTAGCTGGGGTACCCGACGTTGCCCGGGAAATTTAGGATTCAACCCGCTCCCTGCTACAACCCCACCACACCACGCCCCACCCCTCCCAACCCCACACCCCACAACACCCCGCCACACTCCGACAGCCACCCGTGAAACTAGGGTTTTCTGGAAAATTCCCCATCACCTCACACCCCTCATCCCACCCCTACCCTCCCCTCTCTCACCCAACCATCCCCCACCCCACAACACCCCACCGCGCTCTGACCTCCACCGCTACGCCACCCGTAAAATTTGGGTTTGGGGACAAATTTCCCCCACCCCACCGCTCCCCTCACCTCTCCCCCACCCCACTCCGACCTCCACCAGAACGCCACCCGTGAAATTAAGGTTTTCGGGGAAAATTTTCCCTTCACCCCCACCCATTCCTCCCCCACCCTCTTCCCCACCCCACCACACGGACCTACCCTCACCTCCCCACCCCACAACACCCCACCGCACTCCGACCTCCACCGGTACGCCACCCGTAAAATTTGGGTTTTGGGACAAATTCTCCTCACCCCACCCCTCCTCCCACCCTCTCCCCACCCCACCACACTCCAACCTCCACCAGTGCGCCACCCGTGAAATTAGAATTTTCGTGAAAATTAAATTGGCTGCTCTCTCTATTTATAGGCTATAATGACCATGCAAGCGTTTAAGAAGGTCTTTAAGAAACTGCCGTCTTAGTTCTTTCACCCCCCCCCCACCTTGGTCCCCATGGTGGTAGAGATTCGCCAACCACTGAACCGGGTGGTTCTGATGGCCCTCATCTATGTACAAAATTTCAGATCAATAGCCGCGTTTTATTGAAAATGTTTGGGGGTTTCGCCCCCACCTTGGTCCCCATTCGCCAACCACTGAACCGGGTGATTCTGATGGCCCTCTATCTAGGTACAAAATTTCCGATCAATAGCCGCGTTTTATTGAAATTTGTTGGGGTTTTGCCCCCACCCTGGCCCCCATGGTGGTAGAGAATCGCCAACCCCTCGACTTTGTGTCTCATGCCGAGACCTACACAGTAGTGAAGGTTTAGAGTGAAAAGCTCAAAAACTGTGGAGTTGCATCCCGAACAAAACAGACAGACAGACAGACAGACAGACAGACACACACACAGACAGACAGACAGACAGACAGAATCTTTTCTTTAATTGTATAGATTTTGCCATAGAACGAAACTTTTAGCAATTGTGTTAATTTTAGGGGTTTAATAATGGGTCAAAAAAATTCAAGTGAAATTGGGTGCCAGTAGGCCTAGTATAGCAGCCAGTGTAAGAATTGTGGAAAAATAACTGGGGGGTTGGACCATTATCCACTTGGAATTGAGGTGTGAAAAACAGACTTTAACATGGGGCTCTAAGAAAGACTGGGAGGTTGAAACCCCCCAACCCCCCCGGCAATTCTCACCCTCATAGCAGCACCGCGCTAAACACAACTCGGCACAAAACTTAAGCCCCCCAACTCATAACTAGGCTTGGAATTTCAAAAACGTTATAGAATTTACTCAGTGGCGTAGCTAGCTTTTCATGGGCCTGTGTGCAGAAGTTCCGCATGGGCCCCTGTTTGACCTTGTTAGGCATGTATTTTGTGTTCATGCCATCAGCATGAGAATTGTAGAAAAATTGTAGAAAAATAACACAGGGCCAGACGTTGATATATGTGGAGTTGGGCGTACAATGAGGACTTTATGATGGCGTCCAAAGAAAGACTGGGGGTTAAACCCACAACCCTCCGCAATTCTTACTCTGCCTGCAATCGAGATCACCAAAACCAATCAATGACATTTTGCTATTGAGCCTAACACATGCAGTACAACTCACAGAATAAACATGAATGCAGCACGAATGAGACATATAAACTAAAGTGCTATTTCTTCGGTAGGCTAATTATTTCTTAGTCGAATTTGAAATCTACCACTTAGCATAAGCCCTATAATTATAATTGTACTTAATACTTATCCACTTATTATTAGTGGGCCTTCTAGTACAATGTCATGGCATCGTAGAGTTTCTTTCTAGCATTTTGTTCAGCAGAAATTGTCAATCATCTATCAATTCAGGTTCACCGTCCATGATTTGCAATGTGCACACCAAAAAGACACGATCATCAATATTTTTTACTGTAAGCCTACCTAGAAATAAGTTTAGCAATATTCCATGCAAGTGCAAAAATATACATGATTCCTTACAACCCTGATCTACACGTGATCAATTTTGCGTCTCCCTGATTGTGGGGTGAGAGCTGAGAGAAGTTGAGAGCAGCATCATGAGATTGGAGTTTGGTTATGAAAAAGTGACAAGAAGACTTAACTACCACCTCAAACCCCGACAATTCTCACCCTGGCTGAGGGAGATCGTCAGGTCACTACCGTTACCATATGCAGCAAATGATCGGAATATATGAGCATGACTGTGACAAGTATGAGATTTCTGCGGCGCATCGTTTAATTACAACATACGATTGTGACAGATAGAAAGACATAATTATCACACCTATAGATAGCATAGGCCAGGGGTTCTCAAACTGTGGTACGCGTACCCCTAGGGGTACGCCAGGCGCCAGTAAGGGGTACGCGAAAATTTCCAGAAATATAAAAATTTTCTTTAAGTTTTTGGACTTTGTGTCCATTTTCCTTGATTAGCAATGATTTTTAGCGTTGCTTCATGTAACAGCATCGTCATTTCTTTCTTTCACAACATGCCATTGAGATTTGACTCACATACTAAGCTTATATAAAGCAGTGTTTAGCCTATGTTTAAACCTGTCACTATAAATTTGAAACAAAATAATGTACAAATGGTTCAAAGAACAACAGCCAGAAATTCTCAGCGTATAGCTATTATATAGAGCTCAAAAGTAGGCCTATAGCGGAATTGTTCTAAGGATTAATTTCTGGTAAAGCTTAAAAATTTCTGATTACTTTCACTGTCTTTCAGCACATCATATAATTATAAATCTGCTTGAAACTAGTTTTGAAACTGTATATTATTGTTATCAAAAATAAATATGGGATAAATTTGAGTTTGAAATTGACAAATATTAAACTAGGTAATTTTTTATTTTATATCTGTGCTAGTCAGAACAAGCACACAGCAACATAACGCTATGGGTTAGCTCTTTCTTAAAGGGATTATAGACCAATTTTCCCCTTTTGTTGATATGATTGCATAATTAAAACTTTGCATATTTTCAATTTTGCTCCCTGTAGGGTATACGACTCTAATAGGCCACACCATACAATGATTAAAAGGACTTTATAGTTGTCACTGCAATGGAGGCTAAGAATGGCATTTTGTTTCTGATCTGACTTTGCTGGGGGTACGCCAACATTCAACTTTTTTATTTGGGGGTACAATAAAAATAAAGTTTGAGAACCCCTGCTGTAGGGTATACGACTCTAATAGGCCACACCATACAATGATTAAAAGGACTTTATAGTTGTCACTGCAATGGAGGCTAAGAATGGCATTTTGTTTCTGATCTGACTTTGCTGGGGGTACGCCAACATTCAACTTTTTTATTTGGGGGTACAATAAAAATAAAGTTTGAGAACCCCTGGCATAGGCATATCCATGCCATTTGCATAGGAAAGCGAATCAGCGAAATAAGATTCTTATGCTGCATGGCTGCATTCGTTTGTTGTTCTCAACTTAAAACTATATAGGTTAGACCTTTTTCATGACCCGAGACAAAAGCCCAAGTTAAAAAGAGTTCAGTAGGGCCTACAATTTTTCCTGTCAACAGCACGGCACTTGACAGGCGTCACTGCATAAGTAAAGTAAAGAAGTAAGCCTAATGTAAGTGTGTTCACAAAACTATATTATTTATCACAAAATAATGCGATTTGCTAATAGTTTCGATTAATACAAAAAATTATTTAGCAATCTGTGTGGGCCCCTGGAGGCCGTGGGCCCGTGTGCTTTGCACACATTGCACACATGGTAGCTACGCCACTGAATTTACTGCTAGAGGAAGCAAATCATGGAACAATTTGTTGCCATGCCTTTATAGACCAACTTAACTCAGCAGAAAACGAAAATCGTGTTTAGTCACCTTCATATTTAGCTTTTGCACGGGAAAACAAGATAGCTGACTAAATGGAGGCAAATTGTGGATGTGCCTCCTCTCCATCAGAAACTTTTTGAATTTCCACTTTGCAATGGCAGCATTTTAAGGTGTCATCTTCACAAAATACTTATACTTTTTCAGAGCCTCATCAGAAAGTGACAGAAACTTTTAAGGTGTCATCCTCACAAAATACCTGTACTTTTTCAGAGCCTCCTCAGAAATGTTTTGAATTTCCACATTGCAATGGCATTTTAAGGTGTCATCTTCACAAAATACCTGTACTTTTTCAGAGCCTCATCAGAGACCTTTTGAATTTCCACATTGCAATGGCAGCATTTTAAGGTGTCATCTTAACAAAATACCTGTACTTTTTCAGAGCCTCATCAGAAACTTTTTGAATTTCCACATTGCAAATGGGAGCATTTTAAGGCGTCATCTTAACAAAATACCTGTACTTTTTCGGAGTCTCATCAGCAACTTTTTGAATTTCCACATTGCAATGGCAGCATTTTAAGGTGTCATATTTTTCAGTGCTTATAAGAGTGGCCTAAGACTTGAATAAATATATGCAATACTTTAAAATATATTTTATGGGAGTTTTCACACTGTCCTGGTACCCTTTGAAGATGTCATTTTAGCAAAATTATTTCAGTACTGATAAAAAGTGATTTAGGATTTCAATATAATATAAATTTATATATAATTATAATTACAATAAAAAATATCGAGTTCAGCAGCTCAGGTCTGCTGTTGCTGGGGTATTCTAATGAATAACTGCAGATGTGAATATAATAGTATATAAGCTGACTTTTCAGCACTATAATCAGCTTATCCTTGTTTCCCAAAATGGTCCTGAATTGCTTACCAAGATGGCAAGATACACTTTCCGAAATCATATTTAATGGTACACAATTACACAAATCAACCAGGCACAATATACACTACCGGTACCAAAATCTGGAAGCCTCATGTAGTAATAATGTTGCTTTACTAGGTGCTCAAATAATACGGTCAAAACATTTTGAAATTTGACAGAACTTTTAAAATTCGAAGGATAGCACTGGTAAGAAGCAATTCAGTTGTACAAAAATAGTATTTGTACAAATATTAACAGTAAGTCATACTCATTTTAGCAGGATTGTGTCATATATTACAATAGTAAATAATTACTAAAACCATATAATAGTAAATAATATTACGGTACATTATATTATAACAATTCATGTAATGCGATGAGGTAAACATAAACAACAACTGAAAACTATTATCATTTTGTCAAATATTTCTGGAGGGATGTCATTTCCAGGGTGAGAATTTCCAGGGGTTGGGGGTTTCAACCCCCAGTCATTCCTAGAGCCCAACAGTAAAATCTGTCTGTTACACCCAGACTCCAAGTGAATAATGGTCCAAACCCCCAGTCATTTTTTCACAATTCTTGCACTGGTCATCTCTGTTTTTAGTCAGACAAAAATAGTGTTTATACAAATATATACACTTATACAGTAATTTCTACTCATTGCAACATGACAGTATCATATATTATAGTAGCAAATAATGCCATTATAATCATATAATAGTAAATAATATCACCGTATATTATAACACTTCATGTAAATTTGTAAAACAATGATGAAAACAGTAACTGAAAACCAATATCATTTTGTCAAATTTTTCTGGGGGGGGGGAATGTCAATCGTGGGGTGGAACTTTCCACCCCAGAGAAGTGAATGTGCCACTTTAAGAAATATAATTCACAAATAGCCATAATGACCAGCTAAATTTGGAGGTCCCTTCCAAACTTGAGGCCCCCCAACCGTGGGTTGCAGGGGTTGCCAGGGTTGCACTGATTACAATAGTAACACAAACAAGCAGTTTTGTTACAAATGCTCAATACATATACACTGTGTCCGGAAAAAAGGGACCCATTTTGTAAATATGAAAATAAATAGTAAATATTAATCGATTTTTACAATTCAAAGACCGTTTTTATCCTAACACATTTCTCTAACAATTGTGAAAATAAAAAAGTTCCAGTCCAAATAATGACGTCATTATGAAGTCATTTGCAGAAAAAGTCAAATTTCAGGGATAAATGCGCAAAATCATCAAAAATTTCAATATTTTTATGATGTAATTTATCAATAATAAATGTAAGCATAATTTTATTTTTATATCTGAATTAATTTGTGGTCAAAGTGTACACCTTTGGCCTCAACGTAAGCTTCAAAACGGTCGCGCTAATAGCCAACAGCAGCATCGATAACCAGCGTATCAAAATCCTCCCCAGCAGGCATTAACAATTCGCTCACGGAGTTTTTCAATGTCTCTTATCCATCCTTGTCTTGTAGCCTACACCTTCTCTTCCATCAGTCTCCAAATCTTATTATCAGCGGGATTTAAGCGGACGGTCGTTTACCGGCCAAAGATTAAGAGGAATGAAATCCGATTTTCATTAGTCAACAGTTCAACATATTGACGAATTCAGTGAGCTGAAGCACCATTTTGTTAAAATGTGTAGGCTATTGTTCCGAATATTCCCGGATATCAGGCACGACTTTTTTTATAGAGCAGACAATCTCTTTAATAGGCTGCATTTATTTTCACTACTGGTTCTATTAAATGGATTTCCATTTTACCAAGAGCCAGTATACCAACAGAAACCATGCATGAATGACCGGTTAAATGCATTTTGATGCAACTGACGTCATTATGACGTCACTATTGTGACTGGAACTTTTATATTTTCACCAATGTTAGACAAATATGTCAGGATTAAAATGGTGTTTAAATTGTAAAAATCGATGAATATTTACTATTTATTTTCATATTTACAAAATGAGTCCCCTTTTTTCCGGACACAGTGTAGTTCTAAACGCAATTACAATTATAATTATGACATTTACGCACATTCTATTTTAAAGATCTAAATTCGTAATAGTTATCAATCTTCCACTCAATGGTATACTGGACAAACTCTACTGTAATCATGCATCTAATGCACCAAACAACAATTTCACTAAATGTATGAATGTGAATTACCAAATGTAGTTTCCAACTGTTCATGTATCGAGCACGCTTCAAAATAAATTTAAGTAAATAGCAAAAACATATACAATGTGTAGAACACACAATAAAGTGTCATAACTCGGTCAAAACATTTAGGATTTGTCTGAAATTTTAAACACAACAACAGTGACCAGATGTACACGAGATCCGAAAGCCAATTAGAAATATTCGTGGGTTTGTCAAACTTATGAGCGTTTGAGATGCAGCACCGAAAATGGAACTTGCCAACATGCAAAAGTTGAAAGAAAGTCAAATCGGTTTTAGGATCTCGTGTAGGTATGGTCAGTGTTCCTGTTTTTAAAATTTCAGACAAATCCTAAATGTTTTAACCGAGTTATGACACTTTATTGTGTGTTCTACTTTATCGTAGACACAGTGTATTATAGCATTACTAGATTAATACTACACAGATGACCATCTATGACAAAGATGAAGTCTTGTGATTTACAAAAATACTAAGAAGTTTATTATAAAATACAATGGATAATAAGTGATTACAATTTAAGCCATAACATGAATAACTTGGGGTTAAGGAACTAGTCACATTACTGAGAGCACTCGTCTGTAAAACATTCAATATTAAAATCACGAATAATAAATATATATGTTAGTTTGTTAAATCAAATAATAATTATAATAATAATATTGTTGACCACTTATTCTTAATTTCGTTTCCTCATTCCCTTGTTCTCCTTGCCAATGTTCTTGGCCTTCTCGACTCTTCTGTTCCCTCTTCCGCACTCCTCTCTCGACCGACCTTCTCCTCGACTCTTTCCCGACTGACTAATCCCTTCCAAAATTCCTAACTTAAATCCTCTCCACTTCTAGCCAGCCAGGCCAGCGAACGCTTCTCGAGCCTCGTCCAACCAGTGCTTAGCAGTGTCTGACTACTCGTCATCCACAATATTATTCCTCTTTTCCAATTTAGGAAAACCACAACGCTACCTGGTCAGTTCTGCCTACCCCTCTCTACTGCCTAAACCTGCCTGTGGCTGAATCCACTCGAAGCCGCTGCGGCTGGTCATTTCTCCTTGCTGACTCAACTCGCAAGTGTTTCTGTGTGTACCTGCTTGCAGACATCACCTTCCTCCTTTTACTCTGTCTTCTGCAACTATCATTACTGCCACTAAATCTCTATATGCTTCTCTCCTATTTGACCAATACATTTATATAGCACCTATATACTCGGTCCTCCCCCCCCCCCCCACGATACCAGACGTCCCCGTCCTGCATAAAGTCTTGGGTGATGCTATATAAATTATGCATCAACATTTCAAATAAAAACATACACGTCTACGCCTAAAGTCAATAATGAAAAATGTTAAAATGTCCACGCTACAAGAATGTTCAAAATCAATGTCCATAATTCTGTATTCACCTTGTCACCTTGTGCCGTCAGTTCGTTGAACTCTAGCGATCGTCAAGGCCAGCCTTCTCCATTGCTTTCTTTCTGATGTCGCTTCTCTTAGTTGTTCCAGATTCATTCCTGTTGTTTCTTGAACATCGTCCAACCACCTTTTCCTTGGTCGCCCTTGTTTTCTCCTTCCTTCACCGCATGCCAGCATCATATCTTTCTCCAAACCATTTGAACGCATAACATGACCAAAGAAAACCAACTTTCTTCTTAGCACTGTTTGTTGTAACGACTCATCCATATCGATACCAATTTCTGTGCGCACCCACTCATTTGTTCTTTTTTCTTTCCAAGATATTCTCTGCATCTTCCTCCAAATCCACATCTCACATGCGTTAATCTTTTTTGTCATTATCTTGGTCATTGTCCATGTCTCACAACCATATAGTACTGTCGGTATTATCAAAGCCCTCACCAGTTTTTTTTTCATATCTGTACTCACATGCCTATCCTTCCATATCCTTCTGTATTACGAGAATAATATATACTTCAGTTTTCAGAAATGACATAATTTTCGTAAAAATGTACTGTAATGTTGAAAACAAGCCATCAAAAATTTCAAGCGAGAAACATGAATCAAAAAAACAAATGAAAGGGTCTAAGTTCTGGAAGAATGACTTTGGGAAACGCTGTTCCTTTGAAAGGTATGAAGTGATTCAACGTTCATGTATTGTGCATGACATGTACTCCAGTTAGACGACGCATGGAATCGAGATCAGAATTTTATTGCGACGAGTTGATGCTGTATTGTGCTTGAAACAGCGGACTGAATTTTTGAGCTCGTCCCATTGACTCGATTTTCTTTTCGCCGAGGATCAGCTTTGTTGATAAGAAGTCATTTCTCCATTCACATGTAAACACAAACACAACATAAGTATTAGTGAATTTGTAACCATAACATAAATGTGACCTGATTATAAAGCACGTGGATACACCATCTACAAAAATTTGCTTGGATTGCCACCTCCTAAAAAAATCCACTAAGCATAAAATCAAGCTACCACATAAAATGCATGCATTCCTTTGCATGGATCCGAACTCTGAGCACTGCAACCCAAAATAATCTTGCATCAGTGGTTACCTAAAAAAATTCAACTGTTAGTAAACATGACATAATATAACATAACGATAAGCATAATGTAAAACTTCTGTGAATAAACATAGAAGTAATTTTTCACTTCAGAAAACACAATAAGACTCTTCATTAAATATATACACTGTGTCCACGATAAAGTAGACCACACAATAAAGTGTCATAACTTGGTCAAAACTTGTAGGATCTGCCTGAAATTTTAAACACAGCAACAATTACCATATTTACACGAGATCCTAAAGCCGATTAGAAATATTCGCGAGTTTGCCAAATTTATGAGCGTTTGAGATACAGCATCGAAAAATGCAACTTTCCAACATGCAAAAGCAGAAAGGAAGCGAAATTCAGCTATACATGGTGGTCAAAATGTCACTTTTGTTCACGAACACCCGGCCGTAGACGTATTAGTGTAGTAGCTGTCCCGGAAGACATTCGGCTTCATATCCGCAGCTGTGGCCGCCTAACAGTCCAGATCTCGAACCGGGTACATGTACCGGAGTAGCGCGTTTTTCGTTCCTGTATTCATGACATCGATAACCATAGGGCGAGTCTGATTGAAGAGTGACAGCTGTTTGACCAGGTGATCATCGACCTGACCATCAAACAGTAGCGTCTATGTCTACGGTCATGTGTTCGTGAACAAAAAGAACATTTTGACCACCATTTAGAGCTGAATTTCGCTTCCTTTCAGCTTTTCCATGTTGGAAAGTTGCATTTTTCAGTGGTGCAACTCAAACGCTCATAAATTTGACAAACTCAGGAATATTTCTAATCGGCTTTAGGATCTCGTGTCAATATGGTCACTGTTGTTGTATTTAAAATTTCAGACAAATCCGAAAAGGTTTGACCGAGTTATGACACTCTTTGTTGTGGTCTACTTTATTGTGGACACAGTGTATAATGTAAACATGCTCTGCTAAAAATAGATTTTAAACAATAATGTAACCCAATGCTAATGTTTATTTATTTATTTATTTATTTATTTACTGAAAATTTGATATAGCGCTCCTTCAAGGTTACTACTCAGGAGCGCTCCCAGTCCAACCCCGGTCGAATAAGACAGTCTTTAGAAGAGAAAAAAACGAAGTAGAAGTAGAAAGGCCAATAGGTATTTGACGAAGGATAACAGGGAGCTCATTCCAGGTCGCAGGGCCAGCCACGGAGAAAGCACGGCGCTGCCTGATTGCAGTCCGCGAGCGTGGAACAATAAGTACCGCTTGTGCAGCTGAGCGGAGAGAGCAGCGGCGTTGAACATGCGTGGTTGAGCAGCAGAGTTCCTGCAAGTATAAAGGAGCCAAACCCTCAAAGCAGCGCCGAACCAAGACGGAAATTCTGTACATAATGCGCTGTGGGTAAGGGAGCCAATGGAGTACATCCCGCATACATGTACTCCGAGACTCGGCCAAACTTGGGAATGCGGCCTATGAGGCGGGCAGCAGTGCGCAGGACCCTATTTAGGGGCCACACCCGACAGGCTGGAAGTCCACCGTATATAGAACTGCAGTAGTCCAAGCGTGAAACTACAAACGCATGACCAAGTGTTGAGGCTGCGCTAGGAGTCAAAGAGCGGGAAAAGACCTTGAGCTGCCGAAGCTGGTAGTACCAGCTGCGACACAGAAGGTTAATGTGTCGCGTAAATGTGAGTTCCTGGTCAAGGATGACTCCCAAATTCCGGACTGAAGTGGAAAAAGTGAAATGTGGATATTTCAAGGATAGGGAAACTAAATGGTGGTGGTGGTGGTAATGGTGGTACCACCACCACCATTACCACCACCACCGCATCACAAAGTATAGAGTCATCGACGAACATATCAGAATTTGAGCGTGAAATAATTAAACACCGCCGTTGACAGGATTGCCGTCATTTCTGTAGATGCCTAATCAACTCAGACCATCGCATGTCATCAATTGGTGATTGTGACTGACGTCTCGGTAAATCGTAAACAGTATGGCCACCGTAGATGCGTGCATAACAGAGCGGCCCGACATACGGCCCAATATTTCCGCGAAAATTAAAGCACGCTTCAATTTCATCAGAATGACTGCACTAACCCTAAAACTAACCCTAACCGACCCTCACGACGCCTAACCTGAGCCCTAACCGACCCTCACGCTTTGCATGTTGGGATGCATGTTGCGATATCGTCCATAGGCGGCACTCTAATTTTATTGCATTCGTTGGCGGCCATACTGTTTACGATTTACCGAGACTTCAGTAACAATAACCCATCAATTTATTTGGAAGCGCTCTCTACCAGCTATAACATTTTCATCGATCAATGCCACAAAAACTTCATGTACCTTACTTAAAAACATATTATGACTAATATAATAACGTTATGGTTTCCTTACATGAGCGCAAAGAGTGGACAAGTCTTGTGTTGATTCTCTATTTTATCGGCCACTTCTTCTAGAATGGTTCACCACTCTGCTGCGGTAGCGGGATTTGTGGGTCATCTCTGCGGTTAGGACGGAATCTAAATACTGTAATACTTTAAAACATGTACAATTCGCATAAATACACCAAATTTGGATCGGACAAGATGGTTCGTATTTGGAGCCACGAGTCTAAATTTATCTGTCAGCTGATTCACGACCGTCTGATTCCTCTGTACGCTACGTCATAAGGTCACAAACACATCAAACTGCAGTATTAGCGCCCTCCAGCGGTCTGTCGCTATTGGTACACGCTATTTTACTGATTGAAACTTTTTAAAGTTCTCATGCTCAACGACTGGATGCGCTGGTGATATCATTATAATTACATAATGTATATTCGTTTAATGTGCAAAAACAGGTTGGCAAACCACAACCTGGTAGGCCTACATTCAGTCAGAAAAAATTACATTGAAATAATAATATTAAAATATTAAATGGAGCAATCAGTTATTGTTATTGAATTGATAGCTAGTTAGACTACCGTATGCTTTAGTAATATGTTTGAAAAAACTCTAGAGACAAAGTTCCGGCCATCATGCAGTTTCTTTGTTCGGAAGTTCAAAATTGTGCATAGGTTGCGGGTCCTGAGATCTGGACGACGGTTGTTCATGACTTGATGTTGGACTTTTAGACTCTCTTCCACGTAGGCTAACATATAGCTACTATATATAACCAGACGGTTCAATAAAGTACATAGGCCTACTTACTTACTTATACTGTATTGCCTCAAGACATATTGTCTGTAAATTCTATAGCTTTGCAATGTCGCTATAGGCCTAAATAAGAATTCTTAGCACTCAACAGAAGTAAATTACCCAATGAGTAGGCCTAATCGATTCACTAATTTCATTGGAACTGATGCACCGTGGATTAAAAATAAGTAGGGCCTAGTCACAGTAGAAACTTATGGTAAAACTCACGAGAGAGAGAGAGAGAGAGAGAGAGAGAGAGAGAGAGAGAGAGAGAGAGAGAGAGAGAGAGAGAGAGAGAGAGAGAGAGAGAGAGAGAGAGAGAGAATGGATGGAGAATGGTGCGAGCAACAGAGAGAAAGTGATACAAAGAGAGCTACAGATACGAATCCAGATACAGCTAGTCTAGGCTAGAGCCTAGAGAGAAACAGAAAGAGAGAGAGAGAGAAACAGAGAGACAGACAGAAGACAGAGAGAGAAACTGAAACACAGAGAGAGGGATTATCGATACTATGGCGCCTCTGAGTTTGTCGTAACGGGACTATGACCGCTCTCAGAGTACACTTCACATAGGCTACATGTAAATGTAATATTATATAGAGTATAGACAGAGAGGGAGAGAGACAGAAAGCAAGAGACATACAGAGAGACAGACGCACAGACAGGCATAGGCTACGGAGGCAAAGACAAAGAGAGAGATAGAGAGACTAATATAAAGAGGTCTCTCAAGCACAACTTTCTGGGCTGTGAACTACAAAGCCCTATACAGATGCGGAGGGGCAGAGTGGAAATTCCCCTTCCCCACTGTTAAAGTACTGTGAAGAGATTCCGTCGACCGGTGCGATGATACCCGATTCCAGTCACTTTTACGACCGGCAGCATCCGACAGGTCATAAACGGCAATAAATCGATGAAAATGATTCCTTTATAGTGGACGCAGAGCAGTACATTACATTAAATGAAAAAATTTAGTAATATTCGAGAATGTTTAGTGGCATTAACATATTCAAATAATAAAATATTCGAAAAGGGGTAGGAGAGAGAACGACAGTTTCAGATAATATTATGCTAAACCAAAGAGATTCCCATTAAAGAAGATAGTCCAGGAAATGTAGCTGAAAGCTAGGGGGTGGGGGTTAGAGAGACAACCCCTACCAAATTTTTTTCCTCGAGCATATTTTTTTACGTAAAATGATAGGCGTCAAAAAATTGAACAAACTATTGGAAGTTCAACTCACGGTAGCACACCACGTGATCTCCCTGCTCCAAGTTCCCTAATTGGATTAGTAGGTAGGCCTATGCATAATTATGTAGGGCCTACTAACTCAGAACCACTATGGATGGGGAGAGCATAAATTCATGACAAAAAGGTCAAAATTCACGGAAACAATTAGTGAAAATGAGCGAAATCCACAAAGTGCAATCCCGCTTGATTCCAAATATGCTCAAACGCGGCAAGCACCGAAAACCACCGAATTCACGGTTTCTTCGACTATCCCCATCCATGGAGCAATATATATAGCCTATTTAGGCTATAGGCAATAATCTTTCGATTAGCAACAATGAACATGCCGTTACAAATGGAGTTCTGCAACTGCAGACGAACGTGATTGGTGATAGGCTACTTTTGGCAAGTGCAAGCAGGGTCGATAAATGAAATTCCTGGCCCCTACACAGAGCAGTCACCTGCAGGCCCTAAACAATCTGTAGGCTCTGTAAAAAAGGGATAGAAATAAATTCATATAGTAAGAGTGCTGGTTATTTAGGTCAACCTTTAAGACTAACAATTCAATTTTTAAACTGTTATGTTGATGTTGAAACTGGTTGAAGTTAAGTGTGAGTAATAGGCCTATACAAAATGGGATCGAAACCATACACTTTGTATAACTACCTCGACCGGACCCTTAAGAGTAGGCCTAATATCCAAGCCCTTCTCATTAACAAGTAAAATCTTGACCTCCTACCACCGATATTTCCCCTACGTCTATGATTACAGTACTGATCTGATACTTAGTGAAAAATGGACAGAAATTATGCTGGAGATAATTTCCAGAAGTGACCGATTATGAGGCAGCTTGCCTCACCGCGTCGCATGCGTGCTAGCCCGAGATATCTAAATCTTTGTAACCAACAGACGTATGCCGCTCTTGGTTCCTGGTGTAGATAACTAGGCCAGTTACCGCGGCGAATAACCCCTAATAGCCTATCAGACCAATTGTGTTTGGGGCAATAATAATCCATGTTCCGGCCGAGAGTCAGTTCTTAAAGAAATTCAATTTGAGGTCAGACTTTATTTTGCTGATCGCCCTCAGCAAAATAAAGTCTGACCTCAAATTGAATTTCTTGACGAACTGACTCTCGGCCGGAACATGGAGCTACATGAAGGTCGCCAAACAGCAATATTATTGTTTAGTTAATAAAGAATACACTGTTCTATTGAAAAACAATAAAGCATTCATATGCATTTGGAAAAGCCATTCCTCTGCCACACGTTCTCTTCTTGTCAATGTAAGCTACATGCTGGTAGGCACCCCATGCGATGGGTTCTAGATAGCCCTACCCTTTTTCTAGGGACTTTTTGTCCGGGGACATTTTGTCCGGGGACATTTTGTCCGGGGACATTTTGTCCGAAGACATTTTGTCCGGGGACATTTTGTCCGGGGACATTTAGTCCGGGGACATTTAGTCCGGGACATTTTGTCCGGGGACATTTTGTCCGGGGACATTTTGTCCGGGGACATTTTGTCCGGGGACATTTTGTCCGGGACATTTTGTCCGAGACATTTTGTCCGGGGACATTTTGTCCGTCCACGATTTATATTGATACCAACAATTCAATTGTAGGCTACATGTAGGCCTATGCTTATGCTTACATTTTGTCCGAGACATTTTGTCCGGGGACATTTTGTCCGTCCACGATTTATATTGATACCAACAATTCAATTGTAGGCTACATGTAGGCCTATGCTTATCAAAGTATAGACATAATCCGCAATAAGAAAATACTCGAAGTGAATATATAGGTAGTATAAGAGTGAAGGAACAAATAGGCACACCAAAAGAGACAAGTCCCGCTAAGCAGGGGCCTATAGTTACCAAAGTGAAGTGTGAAAGAAAAAGCTGAAGGGAGAATTGGAATGCAAAGATGTTACTTAATTAATTAAACAAAAGAAACAATTTATCAATAACTTATGTTGTAAACACTACAGAAAAAATTCAGAGAAAGAACAAAAGCAAAAGCAAACAATCAAAGAAATCAGCATCAGCATGAATAACCCCTCATGCCATGAACAGAAAACATTAGATAATGTATGCACACGCAAAAGGTGTTTAAAGTGAGTGAAGTTAGTAGCCTTACGAATGTCTCGGAATTTTATTCCATGTATGCATGTATCTCTTTATGGACTATGTCTGTAAGGGGCGGACGAATATTTGTGCTACTTCGGGGGTAAGCGTCCGGGGGTCCGAACAGTTTCCCCCACGGGGGGCGGAAATGTTCGGGGAATATGTCTAGGGAGAAATGTCCTTAATTTATTTTTTATTAACAAAGCTGATGACACCAAGAACTTGGCAAGAAGGCACACTTGACATGGGGAGTTCCTGCAGCAAGACGTGGCAGTTGGTGAAGTGTCACAGAATATCCATTCGACTAAAAGAAACTCTAAATTCAAACTGCCGAATACATGCAGGTAGCACTCGGAAGAATCTCTACTAACAGCCAGGCATGGGCGGAGACCTAAGGGGAGACAGGGGGTCGGTCCCCCAATGAAGGGGTCGAGGGACGGCCCATGCATTCGTCCCCCCCCCAATAATTGAGCGTAAGGACTAAAAAAAGTCATCAACTTTTTTGGCGGCGAAAATAGAAAATCTTCTTGACTTTTCGGTCGGATCATGAAAAAAATTCTTCCCATCGGCCACTCCTTCGTCCCCCCCCCCCCCATTCCCTAATTCTCCGGCCAGGTCTCCGCTACTGCAGCCAGGGGAACCCTATCACCAAACGTAGGTTCAAATTATGAGATGGAAATGCATAATATAACAATGGACAGTGGTAAAATTGCAGTGACGGAGAGGGCTAACTCGACCAATTTTGTTTTTGTGGGTCACCAGTACTTTAAAGTCTTATCGAGGGTCGCGGCACTAAAAAGGTTGAGAAGCGCTGACGTAAATGAACATCGGGCCAGTTCTGCAAATGTGGCCATGCCCCAACGGGCCCAACCTCAATTCAGTTGCCCTTCCTTGTGTATATACAAAACGCTACAGTCAAGCCAATCAATGGCTGGCGCTGTTTAACGACACTTTTATTTCAAAGATGATCAGTGTCGCCTCCTCCTTTACACAGGCTAGGGACTGGCACTTCGGAGCTAAAGGATCAATCGCAATTTATATAGCCCATCCTTATTCACATGCACGCGCTTTCCCGCCCAAGGTGAGGCAAAGAGCGGACCATAGCGGCTGACAGAAATATGAAAGAGGCGGAGTGCATGAGAAGTCGCCACTCTGATGTGACGCTAATTAACTCGCACAGAGCCGACACAGAGAGGTCTGTCACGGGTTGTCTGTGCAAGTAAAACTGTGTAGGGGAGGTGCGATTATATCCGAGTCCACTGCGATTTTATGACCATAGGCATTCGATGAGCCATAAACGCCAATACAATGAATGTTTTGTTCCAAGACATATGTATGTGTGTATGTGTGCATGTGTGTCTAGGATGTTCCTTGTTGGCCTGCCTATAGTGTTCGGCTATCTTCCCTAAAGTCTGCACTCAATGCTGTGGTTAGGGTCATTGCCCGTCTTCGTCGTTTCTCTCCCTCCCACAGTTATTTATTCAAGGCTGACCAACTTCACTGGCTTCCATTCTCTGCCCGAATATAATTAAAAGCTCTTAGTTTGATCCTCAAGTCGCAATTCGTTCTTGCTATGAACTGTTTTTGTGATCTTATACTTTGCTCCGTGTCAAGCCGCTTCGCTGCGTCATCTTGTGTCCTCTGATAAACTGGACCTCTTTGTTCACCGCTTCAGGGCAGTCTCAATCCAAATCATTTGCCTGCATATGTCTCTCCCTACAAAAAGGACTTCCGTTATATGTTTCTGGTAATTTTTCTCATCTTTCTTTCGCACTCAAACCTGCCTTTTCTACCGAGGTTGTAAGCAGAGGGATCGCTTTTGAAGAGCTCTTTTTCGAGAAGCGCTTGTAAAAGGTCACATGCACTACAAAACGGTACAATACATGTAAGCAATCTTTCAGGCATTTCTTCATTGAGTCAGTTATTCATTCTGGAAAGCATTGAGCCGGCGGGCCAAGCATCAAGCTATTCAGTCAGTTAGTCATTAAGAAAATGTCATGTACCGTCAGTCAGTCAGTGAGCCAACTGGGCATCAATTCAGTATACCAGATGGCCATTCAATAAGTGTGGCATTTTAGTCGATGAGTCATCCAAGCTGCCATTAAGGCAAAAGTCACCCATATAGAGGGTCTGTAATTCAAACAGTCAGTTAACCAGGCAGTCAGTCAGTAAAATAAAAATCAAATCAGCCAGCCATTATGTCAAACACAGAAGAAGTCAGGGAGTCAATCAGTGATCGTGCAAAACAAAACAGTCAGTCAGTTTGAACTTTGTCAACTAGGCACACATTCAGCCAACCATAAGCATAATCAATCCGTCAGACAATCAATCAGTCATCCCGACACCGACCAGCGTGTGAATTAATATTATAGGCCTACTTCTATCGCGCACCATAGCGGTATTGCTGATGGTCAATTCCTCAACATGCATGCCATCAGAAAACTTCTTAGCTGCTCTTTACGATCAGTTTGCTATATTTAGGTGTCCAGCCTGATCACTTACGAGGTCTTGTGGGGGTTCTGAAATTCACAAGGTCACCGTCTAGCGTCTAGAATTAAAATGCCTTGTTATTTTTCAACATTGAAGCATTATCAATGGCAAATGTCATCAACCATCCAAACAATCAGTCAGCTAGTTTGTCATTCAGTCACTCAATCATTCAGTCAGACTCAGACAACTAAGAAGTTAGTGAGTCATTCGCTGAAGGTTCCAAATAATCAGCCAGTGAGTGAGTGAGTCAGATATGCAGTCATAGCCTACAAACAACGAATAATTAATTCAATAACAGAAATTTGACTATTCAGACATTCATTCATTAAGAGATTTAATTATATATTCATTAAGCCAAACAGTCTAAACAAACCGGTGTAATAAGATAAGCTCAGTAATTTCCTTAGCCAATTTAATATCCATTCCGACAATTAGACATTCAGTCATTCAGTAAGTGACCCTATCAGTATAGATGGGCCATGCAAACAGTAATTTAAATCAGGGAGCAATACAATAAATCAAGAAGTCAGCAACTCATTCAGTCAATCAACCAAGAAGTCAATCCAGTGTTGTGCTTTCTAAGTTGTAGATCCATCTGTCTGGAATAGTCTTCCGTTGCAGATGCGCTTGCTACCTAAGGTTGACTCGTCAGTGTTCTACATTTCGCTGCCCTAGAGTTATAATGCTCTATCATAGCTATTTGCGAAACCGAGAAAAACGACTTCACAGTTTCGGCACTGTTTTAAGCCAAGAATTCTTAACTAGATTCTTTTGAAGGATAATACTATCATTTCTAGGTGCCTGTTGGTGACTTATTTACAAAAATAAGGTTTACTTTGATGAAAACAAGTGAAAAAATATAGAAAATAAAAAAAATATGCAAAAAGGCATGTTAGAGCAATATAACTCCAACCGCTTAAGTACACGTAGTTGTAATGCTGTAAGTTAAACATACAGCAGCGTTTATTAAATCTCGTCCTGAGTATAATTATATTGCTATATCATAGTTTTTGCGCACAGTCATTTTTAGTTATAAAATCGTAATTGTTATCTTCATAATCAGTCGAGAACATGACAGCTCCAATTTCATCCGTACTATTTTGTCCGTACCATTTTGTCGAATACCATTTTGTCATAAAATCGCGATTTTGATTTAAGCATAACGTATAAATGAGTATGTAGCATGCAAGATTTTAATTGAAACATTTCATGCACAATTTGTTTAAGCCTATTTACAATACATTAGGCCTAATACAGAGTTAGATCTATGCCTATATTGCTTCATCTTGGATAATATGATACAAGCTCATTCATGATAAGTCTTCGTTTTAATTGTAATCTTCACAGTTCAGTATTCTCTTTGCTTTACCTCAGCACAGTGCGAAGTTCAATGATAAAGCATTCAGCCACTGACAACAGTTACTGTTCAGAAACGTTTTGCTGTAACATGACGAAGCCAGCCTTGTGATGGGATGCCAATGATAGAGCATTATAATACTAAGAAAGTCCTTATTGGAAACAGTTTCACAAGATAGAGCATTTAAATACTGACTTATAACTAAGAAACGGCCGTTTCAATCAGCTAGCTTTTTGTCTAATGATATATATAGAGCACATGTTCCCCTGATGAAATTGATACCAAACTCGATTTTTTCAAAAATTCATGATAGAGCATTATAACTCTGATTTACAAGATCCTTAAAACTTTTTGTTTCACCGTGGTTGGACTGGGAGCGCTTCAGAGTAGTTTTCTTAAAGAAGCGTTATATGAATTCTTGAAATGAAATGAAATGAAATAAAATGAATCAGCTATTTAATTATTCAATCATCCAGTCATTCAGTCATGGGAAGAAGTAATCAATCAATTTGTCTGTCAATAAATCAATCCATCATCCTTGGAATGGGGCCCGGTAGAGTAATTGTTAACACGCTGGCCAAGAGTGCGAGAGGTAACAGGTTCGAGCCCCCGTTGGGCGGATTTGATTTGTAGGCTGCTATTAACGCCATTGTGATTGCAAAGCTGTCTGCTCAGTTGGTTTAATTAAGATTACTGCATAACTTGTAAATGTAAAGCGCAGTGCGTCTTGCAGGCGTTTCAATAAAGGAAAGATATTATTACTATTATTATTATTATTATTATTATTATTATTATTATTATTATTATTATTATTATTACTATTATTATTATTATTATTATTATTATTATTATTATTATTATTATTATTATTATTATTATTATTATCTGTTTGTCTGTATATTCTTTCATCCATTCATCCATCTATCCGTCCATCCGTACATCCATCCATACATCCATCATTTAACCCATCTACCCACCCACTCATTCATCCAACCATCCGTCCATCCATCCAACCTCCCATCCATCCATCCATCCATCCATCCAACCATCCATCCATCAATCCATTCATTCATCCATCCAAACTCCCATCCAACCATCCATCCATCAATCCATTCATTCATCCATCCAAACTCCCATCCATCCAACCATCCATCCATCAATCCATTTATTCATCCATCCAAACTCCCATCCAACCATGCATCCATCAATTCATTCATTCATCCATCCAAACTCCCATCCAACCATCCATCCATCCATCAATCCATTCATTCATCCATCAATCCATTCATTCATCCATCCAAACTACCATCCAACCATCCATCCATCAATCCATTCATTCATCCATCCAAACTCCTATCCATCCAACCATCCATCCATCAATCCATTTATTCATCCATCCAAACTCCCATCCAACCATGCATCCATCAATCCATTCATTCATCCATCCAAACTCCTATCCAACCATCCATCCATCAATCCATTCCTTCATCCATCCAAACTCCTATCCAACCATCCATCCATCAATCCATTCATTCATCCATTAATCCATTCATTCATCCATTCAAACTCCCATCCAACCATCCATCCATCAATCCATTCATTCATCCATCAATCCATTCATTCACCCATCCAAACTCCCATCCAACCATCCATCAATCAATCCATTCATTCACACTCTATCTAGAAAATGCAACAAAATCTAATATAATGCATATTAAAATTACAGTGTGTAGATGGAAGAGCAGCAGAATATTGGATAAATTTTTCAAGTAGATAATAATATTATGTAGGCCTACATTTATTTCGGGTGAGTGGATAGACGGATTGGTGAGACGTACTCAGTAGCATGTACCCGCCTAAACAAGTTTTTCAACACTGATATGCTCAGTCTGAGCTTCCTACCTACGAAGTGTAGGCCTGCGGTCATTGATCTCATTAGGCCTACAGCAAATATGGCGAATGTGGTGCAGAAACCCATAGACAGGTCTTCTGCAGGTGCTGGGATTGAACAAAACCCGATCTCTAAGTTGATCGTCAAATGTGGTAACCTATAAACTCTTTGGTACATCGTGTTTGCGTAAATGTAGGCTATCTGTAAAATACGTGCAGTTAATATACATGTAGATGCATAGCATGAATGTAGGTAGGCCTACGTATCTGCTTGAGAACATGCATGCATGCATGGGTGCATTTTTATCTTTAGGTATAATAAATTAGTTTGTGGCTAAATTTTATTCTAAGTCGTTTTTTTAAAAAGCCTAACTAAGAGTTAGCCATAATTTTATGTCAGTGTATATTAGGTAATAATGATGAAATGATGAATATAATTACGAAGGGCCGCTGAGTAAAACGCATTTATAAATTAGACTACATGCAGTAATATAGACAGCTGCTCGTTTTCGGATTATTAAGTAGGCCTAGAAGAAATTCTGAACAATGCAATCCCGCCTCCAGGAGAGACTTTGCAGGCGTCCTCTTGTATATTTCTATATTTCTCTTTAGTGCTATCTGTAGAACTCTGAGGGTGATGCTGCCTCCAAAGCTATCAAGGAAAGTTAAGAAAAGTAACAACAAAATTTTGAGGTTGGATGTTCTCGTTTGTTTTGTCCGATTTTAGAATTTTCTATTCATATCTCTCTCCTTGATTTTCTTTTCTCTTCCCAACGATGTTTTCCTGACCCCTAAACTTTCACCCTTCCTCTTTTGCGCGCCGCCACTGATCTCGGCTGGCTGCTCCAATAAAATAGTCGGTGCTCTATAGAGGAAGGGGACTACAGAAGACGGCTAGCTCTTTGATCGGTCGTTTGTAGTTAGTCTGAAGTCATGCTGTGTTCTTTAATTATCTACGGAAACAAGTGCGCAGGAGCTCTGGCATTTTGTCAGTATAAGTCTGACGAGGCAGTGATCGGACGCTGACGGATATAAAGAGCCCAGTATACAGGATATACCTTACGGAAAATGGAATATGAAGGCAGAAAGGTAAGATTAGTAGGCTAAATTTTGCGCATTATTAATAATATTATGAGTTTACCCCCATTTTAGCTAAAATAGCATGTTCAACTCAGCAACACACAAGATAGCGCATGGGCCTACACATTCTTTTTTCTTTACCGAAGGGCCAGAGACCTACATGTATGTCTTGCAAGATAGGCCGGCCCATAGGTGCTCCCCATGTTTGCCGGAATCGTAAAACCAATTTTTTGGTCATATATACGCATAGGCCATGGTCACTATATTAGTCAACCCTATGAGTTCTCAACCTATTTAGTATGAACAACATATCCTTTACAAAAATGGATTTCCATGATGCCAATCTTCAACCAAACTTCCATTCACGTAAGTAATCATTTTAATTAATAGGCCTACAGCTCCCATCCAAGATCACTTCCCCCACCCCTTAATTCAACTTCTTGCTTCTGCTAATGTAAAAGGGCTCGCGTTCATTGTTGCTACGGCCCTGCCAGTGCTTATATACTCGATATCATTTATTGTTTTTTCATCTTCTTTCTTCTGCTAATGTAAAAGGGCGATCAGTAGTATGTTTGTGTTTTGTGTTTACTAAATCGATTCAATCAATTTGATTTGATTTGATTTGAAGTCTTTTGTTTCATTTTGTAGTCATTGGAGAAGAATGACGAGGGATTGCCAGCACAATAACACGCATAGGCCTACGAGGAATCTGAAACGTATTTAGATTAAAAAAAATACGGATGATGAAAGTTGTCAGCAGGAAGCAAAATGAAAAAAGGAGTAAGTCACACTACGGTCCACATTCCACTTTAATTTCAAGGCTCTTCTATACTGTTTCTTCCGGATAATTTGCTTCGCCAATTTCTTTGATTAGTTTACAATTAATGACAAGCATGTTGAAATGTTTTATCTTCTTGCTAAACAGAAGTCGGATTGATGAAAATAATTTTTTATTCAATAGAAGTGGGATTTGTAAAAACATTATTGCTAAAATTGGGGCTGGATTGATGAAAGGCAGCTGTTGCTTAAATAAAAATGGGATAGATCAAAAACAGTTATTGTTAAAATAGAAGCTGGATTGATTAAATGAAATCTTGCCTAAATGGAAGCCTGATGATGAGAATAATTCATGCCAAAGTAGAAGCTGGGATGCTGAAAAATAATGATGCTGCGCCAGGCCAAACATTTGGTATAATTTATTCCGCTAAAACGATAGATCACAAAAAACAGATATAAGCCTTATAATGGTGAGGTTTAAATTATCTGTACCAGTAATCTAAGACTTATCGTTTTAGCGTTGTATGTATGTACATGTATGTATGTATGTATGTATGTATGTATGTATGTATGTATGTATGTATGTATGTATGTATGTATGTATGTATGTATGTATGTATGTATGTATGTATTGTATGTACATGTATGTATGTATGTATGTATGTATGTATGTATGTATGTATGTATGTATGTATGTATGTATGTATGTATGTATGTATGTATGTATGTATGTATGTATGTATAAAATTATGATCATTTATAAAGCACGTTAGCAAGAATCTCACGAAGGCGCTTAACGTAGCTAACCATCAGATCTAAACAGATGCGATTTAAGCGTTCTTAATCATACGCCATTGCATGGATTTTAATGCTGGTCGCACACAAGATAGATGCTTCTTCTTCTTTCCCTTCAGGCTAGAATTATTCCCTCTGGCGATGGGTCAGTCACTCGGATTCTTCTATTCCACTTATCCCTGCTTCCAATGTTTTCTTCATTTTCAGCAGCTTCATGTCCTGTGGTATCACGTAGGCCTACTCCCATCTTCTATAGAACTGTCGTCCCAGACTTCGCCGACTATATACCTCCGCTTGCATGATTCTTTTGACACACATGTTAGGGCCCCACACAAGTTAGATTGACGTTGGCAAGCCGGTATCTTAAATTACGGTCAACTTAAAATGGAAGTTGGATTGATGAAACTAAGTATTTGCTCCAACATAAGCTTGATTGTTGTGAGTTTTGCCTACATCAGACACACAAGCCCAGATCACAAAATTAGCTGATATTTTTATATTAAGAAATTATCTTTAGCCAATACATGGTTAAGACATATTTAAACTTACTTTAGATAGATAATAATATTGAAGAATAAAACTTAGACAAGTAGATTGGATAGATCAATCTTTTATCCTTTATTCCCTCGAGTACTATCCTCAAGAGCAAGTCTGCACTCATCAATCTTTTCCCTCCTTCCATGCATTGATGTCTTTTATCATCTGTCATTCTTGCCCTTCACTTGTTTAATACCCCAGCAAGAACTTGATCAGCCACCATACACTGCTTGAATAGGAAGATTACATGTTGGTGATATGGCTGACTTTGAACATAAGAGGTTTATGAGGTGCTTAGTGTTCCATTTTCACACTTAAAAATGGTAAAAGTATTAAAACACATTAAGACTATGTAAGTTTCCTGCCCCATGGCATTAAAACAGCGCTTGAAATTGGATAGAGAAGACCAGAAAAAAAATTCTTATGGCTTTTTAAGTTGACAGTAATTTAAGAAAAAAAAACATAAGAATTATTACTAAATTTCCCTTTAATGCTCACACTAGCCCCTTATAATATTATAGTCAGTTGAACTTGCAAAAAATATCCCAAATTAAATTCATCCAAACTAGTACATTTATGTATAAGTATGACAATAACCTTCTTCCACTTGCATTCTCATCCTATTTTAGACCTAACTTATATACTAAAGGCCAGTGATGTAGTACTCGAGTCCGGCAAAAGACTCGAGTCCCACTCGAGACCAATTTTCTGCGGACTCGGACTTGGACTCGGACTGTCAGGACTCGGACTTGGACTCGGACTCCAAGCCCTGGACTATAAATTTGACTCGGTGACTCCGTGATTATTGACACAACCAATTCAGACATTTCGTCTGCTTTCTTCATCACTCACTTCAAAGAAAGGAGCCCTTGTAGCCTACGGGTTTATACAACCTGACATTGAAGTAATGTGACGGATGTCTGGGCACCGCTGACCACAATATCCAGACATCCATGGCATGCATACGGTCGAAATTGAATTTGATATTTTGACACTTCAATAAAATGGGCATTAATATGCTGATAGGACAGCAGACTTCTAATAAATGTATCTGGATGTTTATGGGTAAGACAAATGAGGATAGTGGTTGGACGTGTCTATTGGCTATTTGTGGCTGGGGGCTATTAGAACTTCCCTGATTTTGGAACCTGGTGCAGAAGTTAATTACATCTTCATTCATGGGCGCCGACTCTGCGAGGCCCGTGAGTGCTCAGCACCACCAGAAATTGGCCATGCGAGGCCCGCATAGCCCTGGGCACCGCCTGAAATAAGTCAGCAAGCACTTTTCGAGAGATTATTTTTTATTTTGTTGATGCTCACTCATTTTGCCTAATATCATTGCTTACTTATTTTACTCAATATGATCTCTTTGTTAATATTATAGCAATATAGCCTACTATATAAGTAAACGTCTCTGCTATCACTGGAGTTGACTTTGTAACAGGTCATTGCGTGTCCCATCGACGTTGTAGATATAATTTATATCGATGGCGTTGTAGCAAGACGCCACGCCAATCATCGTAAAAATGACGTCGTTAACTAAAATGTTATAACTCGTCCTTGTAGCCTATGGTATTATAAGTCATATGCTTCGGTCATTTTGTAACATTTTCGTGTAGACCCGTATTTGAATCTAAAAATGTCGAAGAAAAAAATTGACGATTTCATCTTTGCCGCTACAAAAAATGAAAAGTTTAGCCTACTGGTTAGTTTCTTTATCGTGCAAAAAAGTTTGAGCCATGGAAAACGAGAGCAGAAGCCGATTCCATTTTCTGTAAAGATCAATCAATCAATCAATCAATCTTTTTTATTGAAACCTTTGCCAAAACAACAACAGGATAGTCCTGAAAGTTGGGGGGCACCATAATGAATCACGTCCTAAAAGTTGGGGGGATCATAATAATAAAGTTAGGGGACCACTCAAAAGTTGGGGGGACGCGTCCCGTGGGTCCCATAGGGTGGTTGCGCCTATGGTTTGTTTCCAAGTTAAATAGTGCAATGCACGCAAGCAGGTGATTTTTAAATTTTCACTGCCCAACTCGAGTTTGTTTTTACGTGTTTGTTTGTATGTGCACTTGTTATAGCGCCCCTTCAAGCTCTATCTAGTCAGAGGCGCTCCCGAATGCAGAGCGGACACTGCATCGGAGTTTCACGCCGAAGCGCTGAGCAATTGTGAGTGAAGGACTTGCCCAAGGTCCTTACGCGGCGAGGTGGATTCGAACCTCGAACCTTCCACTCCAAGGCAACGACGCCACCACTACACCGCTGCGCCCCACGAATTGGAGTGGTTACTATTTGAGAGTTTAATTCGATTTACGTATAGCATAATACTTATAATCGTATAGGAGTTCAAAATAATTGCTACAACTGCATTTGACTTTCCATTTCTAATATTTGAGAATTAAAATTGTGTTTTAGATAGTGGTCAAGACCAAAGATCGAGGTTCATCAATAAAGCACGATTAACTTCAAACTTGGATGTCGACAGTTGCTCAAGAGTCACTAAGATTTAGGAGAAGTCCAGAAGTTTCAAAGCCCGGTGTAAAGGTTTCAAATTACCCCCTCCTAAACATTACCTCCAGGTAACTTGAAACCGGTTTCATATTACCCTCGGTACCCCCGGACACTAGATTTGCATCAATCATCGCATTTATTGCACTAAAAAATAAGAAAAATCATCCCGCTTCTTCGTTTGGTCTGTAGATTTTCATCCGTCATCCCACTTTGTGGTTTGTTATGAAATTTTTTATCCGAAAAAATAATAGCCTCGAAGCCATTTCTTCATGTAACTTTAGCGCCGATTTAGTATTTTAGTTACAGATGAAAATATTGAAAACAAACCACGAAGTGGGATGACGGATGAAAATCTTCTAACCAAAACACGAAGCGGGATGATTTTTCTGATATTTTAGTGCAATAAATGCGATGATTGATGCCAATTACAGTTTGCAGAGGTAATGTTTAGGAGGGGGTAATTTGAAACCTTTACACGGGTGCTAATGCATTGGCACAACTCAATTCTCGTAGTATTCTGCTGTTGGAAACACAATCACAGGAATGCTTAGATTCATCGCTTGAGATGTGTGACAATATTTTAATGTCTACAGCAATTCTCAGCTTTAAGCATTCTATTTTTGCAACTATTGGAAATAGATTTTTAAAAAGTAGACATAAACACGGTATTTAGAATATAATCTTTACCGCAACTTA
Organism: Lumbricus rubellus; assembly: GCA_945859605.1. Taxonomy (NCBI): domain Eukaryota; kingdom Metazoa; phylum Annelida; class Clitellata; order Crassiclitellata; family Lumbricidae; genus Lumbricus; species Lumbricus rubellus. Next base: position 45,722,252 of record OX243815.1, on the reverse strand, counting down.
ATGTAGGCCGCGAAAATATTGGGCTACCTTTTTGCCGTCACGTGGCCGCGCTCTATTACGAGCGGATCTTTGGTCGCCATGATGTTTACTTGCTACCGCCGCGTTCTAGAACTTTACCGCATTTTCTTCACGCACATTTTACAGAAGAAACGTTCTCACAGAGACCTTCTGACACTGATGAAATGGAATGAGAAGTCGAATAAACATAGATCATAGTCTCCTCTGATATCCTAGATAGGCTATTAGGATAAGGACACTATTATTATAATAGAAGTCCTTAGATTAAACAATATAATTAGCATTGTGCGAAACATGCCACATTTGCGACATGAATAGGCTAATGGTGTGTAAATACCTGGCTCATAATTACTCATTCATGAAAAACGATATTTAAACATTTGTATCTTGAGTTCTATATAGACCGTCTAGTCATTTCTAATAAATCGTTGCTATGTTACACAGAATGTGAAATTTTATTTAAATATTGCCTTTTAATGCTTGTTGCATTAGTATAATACCAACCTAGTATCAGTGGTGTAGTCCTAAAAAATGAAGTGGGGGAACGCTCTTTATAATAATAATATTATTATTAATAGGCCTAGTATTATTATTAATACTCCATTATCCCTGGAAAAAAGTGGGGGAACGGCGTTCCCCCGCGTTCCCGCCCCACTACACCACTGCCTAGTATTGAATCGACAAATGTGCCAAAACAATAACTAGACCCACTGCTTACGAAGGCCTACTATAGCCACATAAACTATTTGAGTAAAGCACTTTAGCAAAGCGGTGAAGTCCTGCTTCATGGTTCTTCATCCTCGCTAGCTTTCTGACTTTCCGATACGACCTAGTTATCATTGTATGATTGATGTGCGCGGCAAATGTAATTTATTAGTTAGCCTACTGAGTTGAAAGGCAGACGAAAAACGCGAGCGTAGGCCTACCCCAGCTTCAGTTCCTGTTATATTCGATTTGATCTTATCAGATTCATACCATAGTTAATGCTTAGAAATTTGTAGCAAATACATATTTAGTCTAGTGTAGGCCTACTTAGATGAAAAGAATTAACTGGCAACTGCACTGTATTCGAGAGCGCCTCTGAGCAGTGAGCTTGAAGGGGCGCAATAGATATGAGGAAATAAATAACTAAATAAATATAGGCCTAGGTGTCACAGCCTGTGTGTCTCTTATTCTGCATGTGCCTCTCTCGGCCGGTCATTATGACTCGCTTGTTCGTGTTTTATGTCTGTCGCTGTCTGTCACTGTCCGTCTGTCTGTCTGTGTATCTCTCTATCGGTCTTTATGGTTTTATTCTGTGATTTTTGTCTTTCAATCTTCCTGTTTCTGCCACTCTCTGTCGGTCCGTAGGCTACACCCCTTTGTTTTTGTGTTTCTGTATGTCTCTCTTTCGCCCTCTCTGTGTATCTCGATTTATTTTTTTGTTTGTCGCGTTGTTTATTTCATCGTGTTTCATCTAGGCCCTATATGTCTGTATGTGCCTCCTTTTCTGGCTAGGACTGTCTTTGTTGATTATAATATCCTTTAAGTTCGTGTAGCCTATTTTGTCTCTGTTCAATCGTTCGTCAATTTCCTTTTCTCTTTGTCGGTCTTTTGGTCTTTTTCGTTACTAATTTGTGTGTTGAACATTTCTCTCTTATTCTCTTGTCGTTTCTTTGTCTTTCTGTTTCTGTCTATCTCTGTCATAAAAATGCCATTAATTGTTTCGCATTTGTATAAGCGCTATAAAACTGCCTGAAACTACAACAGTTCGACGAAACGTCATTGATCACGTGATGGCCAGCTAACAAGTAAAACGAGGACGTGAGGCGCCCCGTTTAGTGGAGCATGGGCATCGGGAAACATAACCACTTGTAGTGAAATAGACTTTTTCACCGGAAATCGGTCAAAGATGACAATTTTCCAAATTTTCTAACTTTTCATCTTAATCATCATATTTTCGTGTCAAAACCCGGAAAATCATCGTGTCTCAAACCGATGACGTCCCCAGTTCCTTTACTTCCTCCTTTTGCGTTACTGTATTGTGAAACACGGCCCCGTTCTCCCGTCTATTCTACTCCTACTATTACTACTACTACTACTACTACTAGTACTACTACCAGTACCACTACCAGTACCACTACCACTACCACTACCAGTACCACTACCAGTACCACTACCTACTACCTACTACCACTACCTACTACCACTACTACTACTACTACTACTACTACTACTACTACTACTAGTACTACTAGTACTACTACTAGTACTACTACTACTACTACTACTACTACTACTACCACTACCTACTACCTACTACCTACTACCACTACCACTATCTCTACTACTACTACTAGTACTACTACTAGTACTACTACTAGTACTACTACTAGTACTACTACTACTAGTACTACTACTACTACTACTACTACTACTACTACTACTACTACTACTACTACTACTACTACTACTACTACTACTACTACTACTACTACTACTACTACTACTACTACTACTACTACTGTATCGTTTAGAAAAAATCGTTCCTACCTCACAAACAACAGCAATTACCCCTGGGGGTATAAAACACCCCCAGGTTACCGGGGACCGGTGTAAAAAAAAGGTTACCGTTCAAGGGTTAAATCAATCTCCTCTCTTCTCTCAGACGTAGATATTTATGGCACCTATGGATCGAGCGTTCAGTAAAATCTTACGGCAACAAAGATGATTCGTGTTTTAACAGTTTTGTTCACTGTTCGTACGTGTATGAACATGCATGCATGCACATTGCACGTGGATATTTATATTGTGCCTTTCGATGATATAAGGAAGTAAACGCGGAAGTTAACGATTCATTAATCGATTAAACTCTGATTAATTTTTAGGATTATATCTCTTTTGACAATTAATCGAAGGTTAAACACGATTATCCGGACAGTGCCATATGTAATATTATATTTAGTATATATATATAATTTTTTTATATATCATATGATATCATATATAATATAATCTCATGTATATATATATATATATATAATATGAGATTACCAACTGCGGTGCGGTGTATTTAGTATACGCTGTATTCTGGAAATCATAAATAACACGCGGTTGCAATTGATCGGCAGCGACGGGATAATTCCGGAGCGGAAGTAAGATGGTTTGGGAACAGAAACAAGAACGCATTTATAAAGAATATTCATTTGAAATTAAATGTTGGCTGATAGTTTAACGATAACGATAGCGGAAGTAGTTGACAGAGGTAAAAGAAGAAGATGAAGAGAAAGGGAAGGAAGGAAAAGGAGGAAGAGCAAAGAGGCAGAAAATGAGAAGAACACTGAAGGATGCATGCGAACAGAAAGAGTAGGAGAACGTATAATATAGCTGGAAACTTTACACTGGCATTACAAATCAATCTGCAAATTTGATGTAAACTAGAATTGGACACCATGGCCTAATTTCCGTGCGCATATCGCTTGTCGAATTATGTAATTTTCATATTGATCATAATCAGCCGTAAATTATCTTTGATAATGTTGATAACATAAAGTCGACGTGGAATATCGAATAATTCTAAACAATGTCATGATTAATGATTGACGCTGTGACAAATATATAATTTAATGTACAAACATTTTAAAGGTGTCCATTGAATGCGTTGGGGAAAATGTGTTATCAACTCTCTGCGCTTTAATAAAGGTGTCGAGATAACTTGAACTTCAGTGTCGTTGTTTCTAGCGGTTATTCAGCGACATTTGGCGTCTCAAATAGACCTGACTTTACCCTAAATTTGTGATTATTGGCAGTTGTTAAAATTGACGAATAATATACCAACGAGACAACGACCGATCAGTTGTAGGCCTATCAGTCTGGAATAGTAGTCTCCCGTTGGAGATGTGCCTGTTATCTAGGGTTGAGTTGACTCCTGAGTGTTTTACAGACTCCTTAAAACTTTGGTCACCGTGGTTGGACTGGGGAAAGCCTCTGAGTGGAGTTCTTGAAGGGGCGCTATATAAATTCTTGAATTTAATGAATGAATGAATGAATGAATATTCATGTATTGGCGTATATGCTGTGAATATTGTCGTGTCTTATTAACACTTCAGAGTTTATAACTAACTATAGGAAAGTCAA